>SNQJ01S0011515.1:52870-78676 GCA_010110895.2 Picea sitchensis
ACAAGTATCGCTTAGAACTAGACTTTATTTTCCTGGGATGGGTGACATTTTATTAGGGAAATTGCTTTAAATCTTTCTCATAACATTAGTCGTTCTAAGGCCAGCTAGGTTCATTCATTTATTAATTAGCAATGCGACATGCCCTTTAGGACACATTAGGTGCTCCAAGGGTGCCACTTTCTCCATTTTGTTTCCCTTGCGCGACGTGTCCTTCAGGATGCATTATGTGCTCCAATGGTGGCACTCACCTCTGTAATGACTTGTTAGACATAAAAAACCCCAGAGTGAATACTTCGCCAGGTGATTGTGTGGGAGACTAAGGGCCTCTAAGGAATAAGGCCCCTGCCTTATTGTGCGCCCCTTAGAATCATCGTGAGTGACTATCATAGTCGACCCTCACGTCATCATGGGTCTTCTCAAACTAGGTAGTTGTTAACCTATAGTTTGAGCCATGACAGGAGTGCTAGTAGGTTGTGGTAGGGATGCTTTCCACACCTCTCCCTCAACGCCTCTGGTAGTCATGTGTGACCTCTCTACTCCACATGTGAGTCTGGTCGACAAGCTATCATTAGCCTGCATCATCAACGAATCATGTCGGATATAGTATCCATAATCATATCATCTAATCAGATGCATAAGTGTCATATATACAACAATCAAACCCCCAATATTCCACTCCCTAACTCGATTTGGATTCGAAGGGGTTTCATCGATGCCTCTACATCCTCGAGGTCCAAAATCCTGCACACACAGGAAAACCGCGTGAATAGCACCTGTGTATGTCAATACAGCAAAACAAGAAGCCATCAATCCATAACGCCTCATAATCATAATCAAATTCCCAGTAGTATAATAATATGGATCTCTTGCAAGCAAGTGTCCTCAAAGAATACGTCCTCTCAGGGAACGCAAGAGTGGGATGTTATAGTTTATAACCCATGAATAATTTACACCCTAGAAGAATGTACACTCGTCTACAAAGGGAACTGCAGTTGGGGTTACCCCCCTGCGATTTCCGGAGGGGCTATCCCCCTGGTTGGGGGGTCCGGGGGATAGCGTGCCCCAGTGGAGGTTTGGGGGCATAGCCACTGAAGGAAAATTTTCACTTTAAATATATATTGTACTTTCATTGTAAATATGGACCATTCATTATAAGGTCGTAGATCTCACAGTAGAAGTTACACTAGGATTTTTCTCCCTAGAAGGCAACCCTATTTTATGAGGGAAATGTATTGCACCTATGTATCATTGCAAATATTTTATTCTAAGATAGGATACTATGAGAGAAAGAAGAGGAAGTTACAACGAGTTTGTTGTAGGTTGTATCCCTTCATTTGCTGGATAAAAATAAACCAAGGACCTGACAATTTCTCTAGTGGACGTAGCCCACACTGGGTGAATCACATATATCTATGTCTCTATTGTATTGCGTATCTTTTGTGTTTTATTTCTACATTTGTTTTATTTTATTTCTCTACGATCCTTTTTTTACTAACAACTAGTATCAGATAGAAAGAAAACTCGCAGAAAAAGAGGGTTCATTGTTCGAGTGGGAGCAATGGTGGAAGATATAAAGTTTAGGGTCGAGAACTTTAACGACCAAAACTACCAGTTATGGAAGATGAAGATGGAAGATTATTTATATCAGAAAGATCTATTCCTACCATTGGGTGGAATATCAAAGAAGTCAATGACTATGAAGGACGAAGAATGGGAGATTCTTGAAAGAAAGGCTCTAGGAACGATAGGACTGAGCATGGAAGCATCGGTGGCTTTCACTATTTCAAAATAAAATACAACAAAGGATTTGATCGATGCATTGACTAAATTGTATGAAAAATCCTCGGTGTCCAATAAGGTATTTCTAACAAAGAGATTGTTTAATATGAAGATGTTAGAAGGGGGGTATGTTGCAGATCATTTAGATGAATTTAATACGGTTACTAATAAATTAAGTTTTGTAACAGTGGACTTTGATGATGAGCTTATGGATCTTCTAATATTGTTCTCTTTGCCAGAAAGTTGGAACACCTTGTTCATGGCTGTAATTAACTCTGTCTCTTGTTCAAATATTTTAAAATTTTATGATGTTTTTGGTGTTATCCTTAGTGAGAAAATGCGATGGAAAAACACAAGTAAGACATTTGGTAATGCATTGAACATGGAGAATAGGGGAAGAGAAAAGGATAGAGGAAGGGCCCAGAGAACTATGGGAATTATAGGAAGGGCATATCCAAATCTAGACTTGGAAATATAGAATGCTAGAATTGTGGGAAGAAAGGACATCTGAAGAAAGACTTCAGAGCTCCAAAGAAGCAAAGAGATGGAAATTAGGAGAAAAATAAGGAAGAAAATGTAAGAGGTGATGTGTTACAAGATGCTTTGATTCTTTCTGTAGATAATATTTATGAGTCTTGGGTGGTATATTTAGGGGCTTCATTTCATCCCACACCCCATAAGAAACATTTTCTAGATTATATTCAAGGTGATTTTGGACAGGTTCATTTGGGTGATGATGCACCATGAAAAATTGTTGGAATGGGAAAGTTAAAAATAAAACAAATCAATGGAAACCAATGGTTGTTAAAAGAGGTAAGACATGTTCCATATCTAAGGAAAAATATAATTTCAATACGACAGTTGGAAAGTGAAGGTTGTATATCCATATTTATAGATAAGGTGTGGAAGGTCACCAAAGTATCATTGGTGATAGAAAAAGGAGAGAAGGTAGGTACATTGTATTTATGTACTGATAATACTGACTCTTCTATCTCTTTAGCTTCTACAGGAGTGGATACAACATTGTGGCATCACAGGATTGGACACATGAGTGAGAAGGGGATGCAAATACTTCACAAAATAAATTTGTTTCCAGATCTTAAACAAATTGATTTGGACTTCTGTGAGCATTGTCTTTATGGAAAACATAAGAGAGTCATATTTCTCAAAGTCATAAAAGAAAAGAAGAGTGAAAGGTTAGATATTGTGAATACATATTTATGGGGACCAACTCAGGTATCATCCCTTGGTGGCTCTCATTATTATGTTACTTTTATTGATGATGCAACTAGAAAAACTTGGGTGTATTTCATTTGACAAAAATATGATGTTTTTTATGCTTTTAAGAAATGGAAAGATTTGGTTGAGAATGAGAAAAGAAAATAGTTGAAGTGTCTCATATCATATAATGGAGGTGAATATTGCAGCAAAGAGTTTGATGATTACTATTCATACCATGGGATTCATAGAGAGAAGACAGTTCCAGGAACACAACAAGAAAATGGTGTCTCAGAAAGGATGAACAAGACATGGAGTGCATGAGTATGATA
This sequence comes from Picea sitchensis, assembly GCA_010110895.2. Lineage (NCBI taxonomy): Eukaryota > Viridiplantae > Streptophyta > Pinopsida > Pinales > Pinaceae > Picea > Picea sitchensis. The sequence continues at coordinate 56,200 of SNQJ01S0011515.1, forward strand.
TTGCATGCTGGTTTTCCCTTATAGTTCTAGGGATATGCTATAGATATTGTTGTTTACTTAATAAACATAGGAACTTCAAGCAATTTGGATGGTAGAATTCCAGAGGAGGCACAGACAAGTAAAAAGGTAAGCTATTGTTTTTTGAAGACTTTCGATTGTGAAGCATTTTTCCATATTGATAAAGAAAATAAAACAAACCTTGAGGAAAAATCTGTGACATCCCCCAAAATAAATTATTTTTGAATTCAAAAAATTGTTAGGAAAATTATTTTGTTTTTGGTAAATTCAAATTATTCCATTTTTTACTATGAAACTTGTATGAAAACATAATATTTTATAATAATTGCAGGAGGACAAATGGAACAACCATGTTAAAATCAACTGACCATGACTCCATGAGTGGGGGACATATGGAACTACCTCAGGGATGATTCTTACAAGTGGAAAATCAAGCATTTGGCCATTGGTAGCCCCTGAAAATCAAGGCTTTAGAAAGTTGCGAAAATTACCAAGGGAGGGAAAAGACCTAGGTAAAAATATTTTTTGGATATATAACATATGTGAGGAGGTAGGATGCTATCTAGTATGCTGGGGAAATAACTACTCAATACTTGTTGTTATGAGCACTAATTTTTGAGTGTGAGGAAAGAAGATTACTGACAGAGGAAGACATTGTTGAAGAGGAAATTCCAAGTTTTCCCTCATGGATTCATGGTCAGGCTAGGGGGTGAATAGGACAAGTGATTTGGTTTCCATGTTCTACTGTTGGGAGGAACGTGGTTGTTCCCTTTGTCTTCTCGTGAGTTGTTTCAGATATGTTAATATTTTCCTTCTCTGTTTGAATTATTATATATATATCTGATGTAATTTATCTATTAGTGCTAAAGTGAAATATTTTCCATGGATGTAATATGTTCATTTGTGTGAAGTTTATAACAAATGACCATGTACCTCAAGAGAATGTAGTTGCGTAACTCCTCTTTCTATTTTTTTAAATTTTGAACGAATGCTACAATTTCTTTTGTTCGGTGAAAGGGTATGAATGACCAAATTCTAGAAATGTTACTACGTAAGTAAATTTCTAGGCAGAATGATCCATATATGAATAAACTCAAAACATATCTATCTACATGTGTATGTTTATCCCTGTAATTAAATTTGTAGACGGAACTATCTATGTATCATTGGATTTGAAATAAATCTACATATATGTAATTTTATGCGTATCTCTGTAATTAAATTTCAGAAAATCATATCACTTAGCTGAGACTTCTTCTCTCATATAACATTGAATGAGAAGGAATACGAGACAATATGGATTTTAGAAATTATATATATATATATATATATGTGTGTGTGTGTGTGTGTGTGTCTGGATATATATATAGGTCTATTTCCAGTTGGTGCCTTGCACATGCACTATTTTTTAAACAAAGATTAAATGTCTACAATAAAAAAACTCACTTATACAAAGATTTGTTGTCATATTATGTAAGCAAAGAAATTATTCCAGTAGGCATCCAACTACTTTCGTATAAAGTAAATACTGATAGGAGAGTCTGAAACCCCTCCTTAATCTCGTTATAGTACCAAATAAAATTGAATAAGTCATATGCGTGCAAACCTATAGATGAAGGATTACAAAACATATTATATGGAACTGGACTTCTAATCATACACTTGCTACTTTGCAGAGTGAAAGTAAGGGTGCAAATACGATAATCAGGGAGCTACAAAATAGTATGAACTATATGGAAACAGTTTGAATATACATATTTTTTTTCTTCTATTGACACAAAGCACTACCATAGATTACATAGTAAGACATTGAACCATTATAATGTGTTGCACACATTTTTTAAGAAATGTAGACGAAAATACCTAACAGTTATATATCACCCCACTGTACCATCAAATAATGGCAACCTATACATGATTACATTTGTATAAAGAAAGATGATTCAGATATAATTGATAGAATCATAAACTCTAAGACCCAGACCTATCTAATTACCTAGTGCGCAAATATAGTTGATACCAACTATGACCGGAAACAGTATAGCTTCAGACAATTCTTATTCACAGAAGTAATGTAAATTAAGAACAATCTTGAATACAGTTCGAAATGAAATAAGTAGTCTATTACAAATTCAGATTGAAATGTTATAACTGTAAATACCAAAAATTTATACACCCAGTACTCTTATTTTTCTGGGGACCTATGATGATAAAGATTGAAAGTAAATCTAAAGGAATGAAAAGGATAAGTAACACTTTAGTCGCGATATCAATTAGTTCCGGGATGGCAAGAAGAAAATTGTAAATCATCTTTCCATTCCAATAATGTCTAGTTAGGACATAGTAAAATAAATCCAACTTGATCCCTTTCGGCCAAGCCTACAGTTTTAAAATCGACCCTTCTATTGACCTGTGAAAATAAATAACAGAGGTATCATCCAACACAAAAATGATTAATCTCTACCATAGAGAGTTAACTTTTCTTTCTACCCTGAGTCGCCTAAGCTTCTTGAAAGAGTAAAATGGAACCCAAATACCTCTTAAGAGGATGACAGAGGTTGTCCTCCATGTATTCGCATGACTGAAAACCCCTGCACATATTGTGACAAAACCTTTACAACTTCTCCAACATAAATAAGAGGATTAAATAAAAATAGGAAGGAATAACCGAAGTAACACTTAACTTTAGTTGGAGGGATTCGACACCCTTCTCTGTTGCGACAAACTGCATACCGTCCAGACCGAAAAGGTAAGAGCAGCCCAAATATCTCTGATGGGTACCCTCACAAATCAAATGGGAAAACCATTAGTGACAAGAATCAGTGATTAATCAAAGAAAATGGTACAGAGAACAAATACATGAATGATCATTACATATATAAGTCACATGATAAGCATAAACCCAATTTTTAATTCAAAATATATAAAGGGAAAATAAACAGTACCAATAATCTATCTAGCACTATGTGAATAATTTTAGGAAAGAGAATGAAGGGTCAATATGATGCCGAAAACACCAGACGTGCATGCCTTTGTAATACGTCTGGTTGTCGAGTAGTTTGGGAAAACAAAGAAACCAAAGTAAAACCCTTTTTTTTCCATATACTCAACCAGGATAGAAAATGACTTTCCAGAGAGATGCCTGTGTCATGAAATAAACATAGGATATAGCCACATACAAGACCCTAACTGAAACAAACTTCCGACCAAAATCCCGATGAAGCACAATATGGCAGAGTGTAGAGAGAAATTCAACTAATGAGAACAATGAGTGTAGGAGGATATTAAAAAAAATGACCTGCGGGCAAGACACTACCTACGTGAAACACGTTGGAAGAGAATACAAAGAAAAACAAGTCATAAAAAGATGAAAAAGAACTTGCAGAATGCCTAAATAAAAATTATACAATAGAATGGCCACTTACCGATAACAGGAATAGTCCCGGGAGGCGCTCCAAGCCACCATACTCCCCACGTAGAGTGAATTCAAGAAAACAATGGGGAAACACAGAGTCAATCTCAGAACATGATTGCACACAAATGACAATGAACAAATGTTGTTACCCTAAAACACGACCCCTGCGCTTATTGAATGAGGTGGGTACAACAGGAAACACACCATGTGACATGAGTGATTTAGCATGCTTGGATTGGATGAGGGTACAGGGTTGGCTCTCATTCCTCATCCACCTCCATTAATGGTCGGTGAGAGTTCAACTTTGTACTGTGAACACCCCCTATCATATTTAATTTATTTATGAGGACAAGGATGGGTCTCCTCGAAACCTACATTTTGGAAAATATCAACCTCTAGTTACTACTAGTCTAGTTAATACCGGTAGTTAGACTTCGCTTAAATCTGGTAAGGTTTAATAAACTATTAGCTTAGGGTTTGTTTCTAACTAGGAATATTGTGATGGAAAGACTCTCAGTTAACCAAATAATTTTCGAGGAAGCCATCGAAGTCCTTGAACATCCATGAAAAATGAAACCAACTAAATCTAACGATAAAGCAATTAACCGTGACTCCCATTACTATGCATATAAATTGTATTCGGGGTCTTCGAGTTTAGGCTTGTGCACGTATATGGAAGTATTTTTTAAAGAAGAGGCTAGGGTCCTAAGTCCTAGGCCTATGTTTATTTTCCATTTTATTACCAAGTATAAACTTATAATCACTTACCAAAGCTAGTATGACTTAAACAAAATTTGAAAAGCAAATGCCATATTATGGGTTTGTAATGTTAGGAAAGAGAACCTGGATACACAAGGTATATCAATTTAACAATAGGAATAAAAGGATATTTCTCTTATTATAAATCTATTTTACAGGTTTAGAGCTTAATGACCCTTAGAAGATTTTTTTTTTTTTATGACGAAATTGAGGTTCATTACATATGGTATCAGAGTGAAGGTTACATCACTTGGACCTTGAATAGGTCCATATGATTTACTTAGCATATAATTATGTTTATGTAAAACTAATAAACCTTTATTGTTGCAAACATAAAACCCTTTTATTTTTTTTGTTAATCATGGCAGCACAGGATGACGCAAAAATCAGACTTGATGGGAATCCTGAAAAAAGACTTCCTGAAAATTAGAGACAGAATAGCGACGGAAGCTCACCAACTGAAGTTCTAGAAACAATGAGGAATCTCATTGTTGAGTTGTAGTTTTTCAAAGCCGACAATGAGAAATTGAAGAAAGCACAGTAGGAGCAACAGGAAATAAATGAAGTTATGTTGTGCAGTATGGTGACAAAGAAAATCCCAAAGGACGATAACAATGAAGAAGAGGTCAGCAAAAGGGCCTCCAAAAATTCTAGGCCTGAAGCAGAAAAAGGGGACAGTTCATCTGAAGGTACACCTTCAACTGAGGACAAAACAAAAGCAGACAAAAAAAGAAAACAGGTAGACCACCTTAAAGGAGAATTTAAGAAAATTAAACCAGCTACCTTTGATGGAGAATCCAGAATAGGAGAGGAAGTTGAATTATGGTTATTAGACATAATTTTTTTTTTCCAGATATACAACTATTCCAGCAATATGAACGTCAGAATGGCCATTTACAATCTGAGAGGAAAATCCAACATTTGGTGGAAAGATCTGAAATTGGCTAAGGTCTTAAAAGAGAAACATATGGAATGGTCTAGATTTAAGAAATATTTGAAGAAAAAGTACCTATCTGAAAGCTACTATGAAAGGAAAATGAAAAAATTTAAGAGTTACGACTTGGTTAGATGACGATGAAGGATCTTATAAACAAATTCCTGGAATTACTAAGGTTTGTACCTCATATCTGGGAGGACAAGGTAAAAATTCAGCGGTTCCTAAGATGTTTACCACAGTCTTACAGGGACATAATTGAGTTTGAAAACACCAAGTCCTTGAGTGAGGTATTCAGGAAAGCACGAATGTGCTACGACCATTACAAATAGGGGGAAGAGTTTCCCAAATCTTGGAAGGATAATAAACAAGATCAAAATAACCAACGTAAGAAGGGATACCAGCCAACTCCTTATTGAAATACAGCAAAAATATTTCCTAGAAAATATTTTCACTCCAATAATCCATGTATGCAAATCAACAATAAATCAGTAAATCTGGGAACAAAGAAGTTTGGAGACAGTCCGCGCGAACCATTAAAGTGTTGGGAATGTGGAGAACCTCATATAAGGAGGAACTGGCCACGTTTAAATACAACAAACAAAATTGTTGTTCATAATTTGCATGAAGCCTCGATGGTGGGTGATGTGGGAAGAAGCCTGCATCGGATAAATGCATCCGTGGATGGCCAACAAGCTGACCACCAATCCTCTGTGGTGGAAATCGAAGGTAAAATAAATAATACTCGAATTTTTGTTTTGATTGATCATGGAGCTACGTTAATTTATATCACTCCTAGTGTGGTAGAGTCAAATAAACTTAAGAAAATGAAACATGCAAAATCATGGCTGGTACAACTAGCAACAAGAACTAAAAGGAAAGTGGTTGACTTTATTTCTGATTTTGATTTTAGTTTAGATGGTCAAAGTGTAAGAACAAATATGAACATTCTACCACTAGTATCTTATGATGTGATTATCGGAATGGAATGGTTGGAAAAGCACAAAGCAACTCTATATTGTTATGCAAAGAAACTTAGGTATAAAGACGATTATGACACTACTAGAATATCCCAAGGTATACCAAAACCAATATCAGTTAGACAAGTCACAACAATGAAATTCAAGAAATGCATGATAAAGGGTTGTCAACTTTACACCATCCAAATAACTAATCTATTATAAAAAGAAGATAAGCCCAAATTGGAGGAATCTGTTGTTCTACGGGAATTCAGAGAGGTGTTTGTTGTTAAATACCTGAATTACCCCCTAGAAGGGAAATGTACTTCTCCATAGACTTGCTCCCTGGTTCAACCCCTATCTCTAAAGAACCTTATCGAATGAGTTTGTCGACATTGACAGAACTAAAAATTCAACTACAAGAATTATTGGACAAAGAATATATTAGACCGAGCATTTCAACATGGGGAGCACTAGTCCTCTTTGTGAAAAAGAAAGACGGTACTCTAAGACTATGTATCAGTTATAGACAATTGAACAATATGACTATTAATAACAAGTACCACTTACCTAGGAAAAATGATTTGTTTGATCAAGTAGGTGGGGCAAAGATCTTTTCGAAGTTGGATTTATGATCCGGTTATCACCAAGCTAGGATAAAAGATGAGGACAGAAGAAAAACAACTTTTTAAATAAGATATGGACATTACAAATTCATATTTATACCTTTCACAATATTTAACGCACCAACCACGTTTATGTGTCTAATGAACAATATTTTCAGTCAATACTTGGACAAGTTCGTACTAGTATTTATCGACGATATTTTGGTTTATTCTAAAACAGAAGAAGAACATGAAGAACACTTAAGAATAGTTCTACAAACTTTGAGGAGGAAAAAACTGTACACCAAATTCGATAAGTGTGATTTTTATCAAAATAAAATACAGTACCTAGGACATGTAATTTCTACAGAAGGCATTACAGTCGACCCTGAGAAAATAAGAACCATCATGGAATGGTTGGTAACTAAGGATGTAGAGGATATCTATTAATTCATGGGAATCACCAGATATTATCGCAGATTTATAGAGGGGTTTTCCAAAAAGCCGACCCCATCACATCATTATAAAAGAAAGGTACCAAGTTTAACTGTTCACAAAAATGTCAAGATAGTTTTAACAAGTTGAAGGAATTATTGATAACCACACCCATTTTAAATGTAGCAAACCCAGATAAAGACTTTACCATATGTGTTGATGCTAGTAAAGAAGGACTAGGTTGTTTCCTAACTCAAGAAAGAGATGTTATTTGTTATGAGTCCCAGAAATTAAAGGAGTATGAGAGAACCTACATCACTCATGACCTAGAATTAGAAACTGTAATACACGCTTTTAAAATGTGGCAACACTACATAATGGGAAAAATGTTTTTATTATTGACAGATAATAACAGTGTGAAATATTTATTTAGCCAACCAGATCTTAATGTAAGGTAAGCAAGGTGGCTAGCCTTCTTGAGCGAATTCGACTTTGAGGTAAGACATATCAAGGCTAAGTAAAATAAGGTAGACGATGCTTTAAGAAGAAGAGTACATGGGTTATTTGAAAAAAAATTCAGCAAGGCAAAAAGTGGTCTGGAACAGAGAATAAGGACGGAAGGTATTAATGATGAAAATTACACTAAGATAGTGGTAGAAGTACAAAACACTACAATAAACTCAGACAAACCAGATCTGAGTATCGATAAAAATGGACTATTACGATTTAAAAAAAGAATTTACATACCAGATTCAACAGAGTTAAAGATAACAGTTTTGGATGAAGTGCATAAGAAACCATATTTTGGTCATCCAAGATACCAGAAAACTATAAAAATACTTAGAAAAATATTTTATTGGCCTAATATGAAGGGAGAAATAGCAGAATACTTGTCTAGGTGCCAAGATTGTCAGCAGGTAAAAGCTGAACACCAGCATCTAGCCGACATATTACAACCATTACCAGTACCAGAATGGAAATGGGAGACCATATCGCTAGACTTTATTACTGGTTTTCCTAAAACTTAGAAACAAAATGATTCTATTATGGTTGTAATCGATAAACTCAGTAAGTCTGTACACTTTTTTCATATAAAGTCTACTCTTAAAGCTATACACATTGCTGAAATATTTATGAAAGAAATTTTTAGATTTTATGGTATTCCTAAAATGGTGATTTCGGATAGAGACGTAAAATTCACATCCGCTTTTTGGAAAGAATTGTTTGTAGGGTTAAATACTAGTTTGAATTCCAGTACAAGTTATCATCCATAAATAGATGGACAAACCAAAAGGACAAACCAAATGATAGAGGATATGCTCTGCATGTACGTAAGAATAAAACCAAGCAAGTGGGAAGACTACCTACACTTGGTAGAATTTGCATATAACAATTGGTACCAAACTTTGGATAAAATGAGCCCCTTCGAGGTATTGTACGAAAGAAAATGTATGACACCAATTAGTTGGGTCGACCCAGTTGACGGACTCATGGTTGTGCCAGAGATGCTCCAAGAAATGGAAAGTATGGTAAGAAAGGTACAATAGAACCTAAAGGAGGCACAGGACAAACAAAAAGTTATGTGGACCAGAAAAGAAGGCACTTGGAGTTTCAAGTGGGAGATCATGTGTACTTAAAGGTCAAATCTTGGAAGATTTCACTAAATCTAGGGAATTGTGCCAAGTTGGTACCCAGGTATTATGGGCCCTTCGAGATACTAGCTAGAATTGGACCCGTAGCATACCAACTTGCACTTATAGCTAATATACAAATTCATAACATATTTCATGTCTCTTTGTTGAAAAAGTATGTTCATGACCCTACTCACATGATCGATTGGAACTTGGTGCAGGTGGAACCAGAAGGCGATTTCTAGGTGGAACCCCTGAACGTTCTGCACCAGAGAGAAATAGCACTTCCGAACAGATTCGTCACTCAGGTAAAGGTGCAATGGAAACACTTTAGTCCTGAGAAGGCCACTTGTGAGTTAGACGGAGATTTGCAGAAATATCATCCAATCCTATTCCAAGAAAGGAACGAACATTAAGGATAGTGTTTTATTGAAGGGGGAAAGGATGTGACATCCCAAAAAATAAATTATTTTTGAATTCGAAAAATTGTTAGGAAAATTATTCTCTTTTTGGTAAATTCGAATTTGATTTTTTTTTTCCATTTATGGCAATTTCGAATTTCGAATTTGGTAAATTGTAATTAATTATTATGACTGTTGGATAGAGATCTGATTTGACCCAACTAACTATTTGACTATGACACTTGTATGGAAATAGGATATTTTATAATTATTGCAGGAGGACAAATGGAACAACCATGTTAAAATCAACTGACCATGACTCCATGAGTGGGGAACATGCTGGAACTACCTCAGGGTTGATTGTTACAAGTGGCAAATAAAGGATTTGGCCATTGGCAGCCCCTGAAAATCAAGGATTTAGAAAGCTCCGAAAATTCGCAAGGGAGGGAAGAGACCTAGGGAAAACTATTTTTTTCATATATAGCATATGTGAGGAGGCAGGACGCTGCCTAGTATGCTGGGGAAAGAACTACTAAATACTTTCTCTTATGAGCACTAATTGTTGAGTGTGAGGAAAGAAGAAGACTACTGACAGAGGAAGACATTAATGAAGTGGAAATTCCAATTTTTCCCTCATGGATTCATGGTTAGGCTAGGGGGTGAACATGACAAGTGATTTGGCTACCCTGTTCTATGATTGGAAGGAACGTGGTTGTTCCCTTTGTCTTCCCACGAGCTGGTTCAGATATGTTAATCTTTTCCTTCTCCGTTTGAATGATTATATATATATCTGATGTAATGCATCTGTTAGTGCTAAAGTGAAATATTTTCCATGGGTGTAATATGTTTGTTTGTGTGAAGTTTATAACACATGACCAAATACCTCAAGAGAATGTAGTTGAGAAACTGCTCTTTCTATTGTTTTAAATTCCGAATGAATGCTACAATTCCTTTTGATTGTCGAAAGGGTATGAGTGACCAAATCCTGGAAATCTTGCTTCCGTAAGTAAATTTCTAGGTCGAATTATCCATGTATGAATAAACTCGAAACAGATCTATCTATAGGTTTATGATTATTCCTGTAATTAAATTTCTAGACGGAACTATCTATGTATCATTGGATTTGAATTAAATCTATACATATATGTAAGTTTATGTGTATCTCTATAATTAAATTTTAGAAAATCATATCACTTAGCTCAGACTTTCTCTCTCGTATAACATTGAATGAGAAGGAATATGAGACAATATGGACCCTATGAATTATAGATATATATACTTATGTATTACATAAAGATTTTTATATATATGTAGATATATATATATATATATATATATATAGGTCTATTTGCAGTTGGTCCCTTGCATAGACACTATTGTTTAAACGAATATTAAATGTATGAAATCGAAAAACTCACTTATACAAAGATTTGTTGTCATATTATGTAAGAAAACAAATTATTCCAATAGGCATCCAACTACTTTCATATAAAGGAAATACTGATAGGAGAATCTGAAACCCCTCCTTAATCTCATTACATTACCAAATAAAATTGAATAAGTCATATGCATGCAGACTAATAGATGAAGGATTACAAAACATATTAGGTGGAACTAGACTTCTAATCATACACTTGCTACTTCGTAGAGAGAAAGTAAGGGAGAAACTATGATAACCAACAAGTTGCGAAATAGTATGAACTGTATGGAAACAGTTTGAATATACATATGTTTTTTCTTCTTTTGACACAAAGCACTACCGTAGATTGCATCGTAAGACATTGTACCATTATAAAGTGCTACGCACATTTTTTAAGAAATGTAGATGAAAATACCTAACAGTTATATAGAACCCCACTATACCATCAAATAATGGACACATATATATGATTACATTTGTATAAAGAAAGATGATTCAGATATAATTGACGGAATCGTAAACTCTAAGACCCAGACCTGTCTAACTACCTAGTGCGCAGATCTAGTCAATACCAACTGTGACCGGAAACAATATAGCTTGAGACAATTCATATGCATATAAGTAATGTAAATTAAGAACAATCTTGAATACAGTTCGGAATGAAATAAGTAGTCTATTACAAGTTCAAGTTGAAATGTTATAACTGTAAATACCAAAAATGTATACACCCAGTACTCTTATTTTTCCGAGGACCTATGATGATAAATATTAAAAGTAAAGCTATATGAATGAAAAGGATAAGTAACACTTTAGTCGCGATGTCATTTAATTCCAGGATGGGAAGAAGAAAATTGTAAATCTTCTTTCCATTCCAACAATGTTGAGTTAGGACATAGTAAAAGAAATCTGACTTGATCCCTTTCGTCCAAGCCTACAGTTTTAAAATCGACCCTTTTTATTGGCCTGTGAAAATAAATAACAAAGGTAACATCCAGCATAAAAATGATTAATCTTTACCAAAGAGAGTTAACTTTTCTTTCTACCCTGAGTCACCTAAGATTCTTGAAAGAGAAGAACGGAACCCGAATACCTCTTAAGCAGATGATAGAGGTTATCCTCCATGTATTCGCGTGGCTAAAAACCTCTGCACATATTGTGACATAACCTTTACAACTTGTCCAACATAAATAAGAGGATTAAATAAAAATAGGAAGTAATAGTCGAACTAACACTTAACTTTAGTTGGAGGGATTCGACACCCTTCTCTGTTGCGACAAACCATGTATTGTCTAGACCGAAAGGGGAAAAGGAGCCCAAATCTCTCTGATGGGTACCCTCTCAAAACAAAGGGACCCACCATTAGTGACAATAATCAGTGATTAATCAAAGAAAACAATATAGAGAAGAAATACATGAATGTTGGTTACATATATAAGTCGCATGATAAGCATAAACCCAATGTTTAATTCAAAATATATAAAGGGAAAATAAACAGTACCAATAATCTATCTAGCACTCTATGAATAAGTTTAAGAAAGAGAATGTAGGGTCAATATGATGTCGAAAACACCAGACGCACATGCCTTTGTGATACATTTGGTCATCGAGTAGTTTGGGAAAACAGAGAAACCGAAGTAAAACCCCTTTTTTTCCATATACGCAACCAGGATAGAAAACGTCTTGCCAGAGAGATTCGAGTGTCGTGAAATAGGTATATCATATAGGCACATAGAAGACCCTAACTAAAAAAGACTTGCAACCAAAATCCCGACGAAGCATAGTATGGGATAGTATAGAGAGAAATTCAATGAATGAGAACAACGAGTGTAGGAGGAGATTTAAAAAAAAGACCTATGGGAAAGACACTACCTGTGTGAAACATTTTGGAAGAGAATACAAAGAACAGTAAGCCATAAAAAGACGAAAAAGAACTTGCAGAACGTCTGAATAAAAAATTATACAATAGAATGGCTACTTGCTAATACTAGGAATAGTCCCAGGAGGCTGTCCAAGCCACCATACTCCCCACACAGAGTGAAGTCTAGAAAAAAATCGGGAAACCCAGAGCCCATCTCGAAATAGGCTTGCACAAAAATGACAATGAACAACTTTTGTTACCCTAAATCACGAACCCCACGCATATTGAATGCAGTAGGTACAATAGGAAATGCGCCATCTGACATGAGTGATTTGGCATGCTTGGGTTGGATGAGGGTACAGGGTTGTCTCTCGTTCCTCATCCACCTCCATTAATGTCCGGTCAGAGTTTAACTCCTGACTATCAACACCTCCTTTCATATTTAATGTATTTACGAGGACAAGGATGGGTCTCCTCAAAACCTACATTTCGGAAAATATCAACCTCTAGTTATTACTAGTCCAGTTAACACCGATAGTTAGACTTCGCTTAAATCCGGTAACGTTTAATCAACTGTTAGCTTAGTTTTTTTTTCTAACTAGGAAGATTGTTAGGCTGCATTGTGATGGAAAGACTCTCAGTTAACCAAAGAATATCCGAGGAAGACATCGAAGTCCTTGGACATCCATGAAAAATCCAACCAACTAAATCTAACGATAAAGCAATTAATTTCGACTCCCATTACTATGCGTATAAAGTTTATTCGGGGTCTTGGAGTTTAGGCTTGCACGTGTATATGGAAGTATGTTTTAAAGAAGAGGATAGGGTCCTAATTCCTAGGACTATGTTTATTTTCCATTTTATTACCAAGTATAAACTTATAACCGCTTACCAAAGCTAGTATGACTTAAACGAAAGTTGAAAAGCAATTGCCAGATTATGGGTCTTTAATGTTAGGAAAGAGAAACTGAATACACGGGGTATCACAGTTTAACAATAGCAATAAAATGATATTTCCCTTATTATAAATCTATTTTACAGGTTAAGATCTTAATGACCCTTAAAAGTTTTTATTTTTATTTTTATGACGAAATTGAGGTTCATTACAAAATCCAAGAAGTGTAGCTTTATTGGATACAGTGCTAATGATTTTTTTTATCGCTAATGGGATTATGAAAATAACAAAATCATTAGAAGTGGAGATGTCATATTCAATGAGAAGGTCATGTACATAGATCAGTTGCAGGGAAAGAAAAAGGAAAAAGAAAAATCGGAATACACAGTTCTTGATGAGATCACTAAAAAAGAAATTTCAAAGGAACTAGAAAATCAAAATGTAGAACAACAGGAGCAACAGGTACCTCAAACTCCTACAAGTGGTTTTTGAAGATCTACCAAGTTATGTAGACCCCTTGAACGATACTCTCCTTCATTGTATTATTTATTTTTGACTGAGTCTGGTGAACCACAATCTTAACCAGAACATTCACTAGAATCAATCAACAATATAAAGTCAACTTATAAAAAACTGACTATCTATTTTCAAAACTTTGGATATCCAAACATTTCAAGAAAAAAATAACAACTCAGAAAGACCGTATATGATAAAAAAACTTTGGATATGCTAACATATCAAACATTGGGAATAACAAAGCTAGCAATAAGACCTCCAATCTATTATCCAATCAGATCATAACATATATGGTATTTTTTATTTTATAGAAATCAATGTTTTTAGATACCTAGCTCCAAGAATAAATATTATGCAAATATTTTTAGTTAAAAGACAAACTAATATGAAGTCAACGAATCCCTCTACTCCTTAGACTAATAAATAATCTTTTAATACAATTAAAAACAATTGTTTTTAAATGATAAGGTTTAACTTTAAAAATAATTTTATAATTGGTATCCCTCATATAAAGTCAAAAAAGTTTAACTAAAAAACGTTTACAATATACCATGACTTTGACCGGTATAATACGTTTTTATTCTCTCGAGTGAGAGGTATAAGGTATAATACGTTGTTATTCTCTCCACTCAATGATAAACTCATGGTTTATGGACCATTGACGTCATAGAATTTTTTTTAATTTTTTCCATAGCAAAAAGTCATTGTCCGACCACCGAAATGTGATTCGACATGCTTACCTCGGCAAAAAGATGTTTCATCTAATGGAGCAAAGTGTAATATAAAGCACTGTATGTATTCAAAGATTGTAGAAATGTTAACATGTTCACACAAGACGATGTCACCCAACCGAGATGTCACAGGATTCCGAGGAGGAGGGGAATGGAACACGAAAATAAGGATCGATGGATGAAGAATATATACACATTGACACACAAGAATCTTGTCAAAGTAATTCGCGGGACTGATGACAACTCTCTCCTTGGACCCAACCAACCTCCATTTGAACAGAATAGCATAAATGGTCATGTCTTGATAAGGCATAGAGGAGAAACTTCAACGATGTGAAATTTGTCATTCAGTGACAAAAAATTAAGGGTAGTCTAAACATTATGAAAAGGCTGGTGACTAACAAAAGTAAGAAAATTGGAGACCGAAAACAAGGGAATGGAACATAAAAATAAGGATCGATGGATGAACAAGATATACACATTGACTCACGAGAATGTTGTCAAATAATTAACGGGAATGATGACGAGTCTCTCCCCGGAGTCCACCAACCTCCATTTGAACGGTCATGTGTTGATAAGGCTTTGAGATGTGGACATCGATATGAATCTCTGTTGAAACGATGCGAAATTTGTCAGTCAATGCACAAATTATCAGAAGAGCATTAGCTTTTGGTATTCCCACGATATACCTCAATTTTGTAACTTGAAACATATTATGTAAAGACCTCTGACAAACAGCATTAGCTTTTGGTGTTCCCACGATAGCTTTTGTAGTACGAAAAACATTATGAAAAGGCTGGTGACGACAAGAAGTAGGAAATTTGAAGGACGAAAAACCAACATAATTTATCTGCAATTCCTGAGGAATTGCAGATAAATTATATGAGATCTGTTGTTGCTGCACTATATTTCAATGTGAATGGCAGGTCATTCTGAGTTCTCTATTTACAATTTTGCCCCCTAAAAACATAAAAAAGGAAAATATATATTTCTACATTAGTATTTTAATGAATAAATTAATATAATAATTAATATATTTAATTCCAACAAATTCAAACCAAACATCCAGAGAACAATACTACTCAAACTTAATAAAATCAATCAATTAATTATAATATTATATTAAAAATATATAAATTTAATTTATATACTTAAAATAATAATATGATATTAAATGAATTGAGTAACCATTTTTTTATAATAAATCAAGGTGGAAAAACAAAAATCCTCTCCTTGAAAAGATAATTTTTTTTTTTTAAGTTAATTGATCTATTAGAGCCTGGAAAAAGTTACAAAAGATGAAAATGTTCTAGTGAGCGTGGTAGCGGTGCCCAACTGGGAAACCACCATTGTCCTTAGTGCCAGAAAAGATGATTTGGAATCATATTTGGCAGCAGTGCCCTTTTGAGAAACCACTGTTGTCGATTGTTCAAAAAATGGGGAGGGCCATGTCCATGCCACGCAAGGCAAATACCATTGCCTAGAAATATATAAAATGAGACTAAAATTCGGCCATCCTTTCATGGTTTCCTGTGAGCTAAGTTCTACGAAAACATGTAAACAGGAAGAAATTTAAAGACCTAGACCAAGTCTAGGCTCGGTGTAGACACTTCACGCCTGTGACCTTCCCTTGTCGCGTTTTGTCATTCCCTGCCGAAGATCTTGGAGAAAGGCCATCAACTTGTCAATCCTGCTCCATCGATCTGCGTCTCTGTTGTGCCCTTTGAGAGAGATTGTTTTGAGCTCATTCTGGTCTCGTTTGATGTCACTCAGGTCTTGTTTGATGTCGCTTAGGTCCCTTTAAAGAATGCTCATGGCATCCATGTCCTGTGCCCGGTTCCTATAGCCACCTTCTGGAGAGGTTGGGGAGTCTAAGGAAGTGGAGGGAGAAAGGTCAGGGGGAGGAGGTTGGTGGCGAGGGGTGGAAGGATGAGGTGGAGGGCAACGAGGTGAGGAAGGGAGAGGTGGCCCATACCCCAATGAATTGCCAAAATGGTCGAACCACTCGACCCTACAGCCGTATGGGTGCGAAAGGGGAGAAAGCCCAGTGAGGGGGTCTATGAGGGCTTGAGAGGGGGAGGGCGCAACAATTGTAGCAAGAACTAGGGGATGATTTGCTTCAAGAGGAAGAGGGTGAGCTACTATTACCTCGGGGCCCGAGACGGGGGGAATAGGCACAGGGGGGTGGTTGTGAGCGGGCATGTCAGATGGAGAAGTGGTTGGGGGACACTCGTCCTCAACAGGATGATTAGAGGTGGGAAAGATTCTTCCCCTAGCCTCCTACCAGGTGACACAATGTTTGTCCTTGCCCCTGGGATGAGGCATATCGAAGGCGATAGTAGGGCTAGGGAAGGAGTTGACAGAGCGTGAAAGGAACCCGAGAAGAATACAGAGAGAGGTCGAGATGGGCACAGGGTGGTTGCACTAGAGAGGGGCCAAAATTTACTCTGAGAGCTTAGAGAGGGGGAGTGAAGTTCTCATCACACAATGACCCGAGGAGTGAGAAGGTGAGCCCAGAAGAACCCCGCATCTGGATCATGCCATGACATTGCCTGCTTTCTAGAGCGTTCGGCTCATGCAACTGTAAGTGCACGTCGGAGGAATGGTGGTTGACGTATGAGAGCTGATGTTCATTAGGTTATGGAGAGGATGGATGGGACTAGATAGGGTCCAGGTGTCTGGTCGTCCATCCAACTAGCCTCCCCATGTTTGAATTTTCCTCCGCGCTTGGAAACACCCCATCTCGGGGACCCTAAAAAGATAATTTGAATTACCAATACCACTGGAAAAAAAAAATTCCCAGAAAAAGAAGTCTCCCTACTATTCTGTTAAGAATGTGAAACTATCATAGATACAAATATTGTTTACATTATTCTTTTGTCTCTATATTTCTCAAAAACTAATGAGAGATTCAAGAGATCTTCAAAACTTATCTTCAAATACATATAAAAAGTTGTAGTCAAAACTGGGAATTTTCTTCAAGTCCACTTATATATATATCTTCCATCATTGCATTATCATGTCCTGTATTTATGACCAAAAAAAAGACATTATGATTCTAGAACAAAGAGATTTTGTCTACTTGGACTGCGATTCCTTCATCCACCTCCTCGAAATAGAGCCACCCTGGAAGACAATTTAAAGCTTGTTTGGATAGTTGGTCGACAACATGGTTGTAAATTCTATGAACATGTATGAAATTGAGTTTTTCAAAATTATCTTGCAACTTTCTAATTCTCTCTTTCTATGGCCTGAGATATAAATAGTTCAAACTTGAAACATCGTTTCTCTGATCGATAGTTGATTTGGAGTCACCCGCAACCATCAAATTACTCAAAGAAAACAATGAAGCAAGGTGTAACAGTCCCCATAATCAAAGAAGTTCATATTTCATATTAGAACCCTATCCTCCAACAAAATATGGTTTGAAAGTGTGGATGCTACTAAATTTTAGGTATAATCCAATACCACACATGTTCCCTAAGGATGCACCTTCGAAGAAACCTATTGGTGAATCATCAAAATAGATAGGACTAATGATATAGTCTAGCTTTTCAGTCTTTAACTCATCTTAAATTTCCTGGATAGAAAGAAATATTTTTTTTGCAATGATTGAATCTTGTCTAGCACAGTTTTCAAATAACAACTTGTTCCTATACTTCCATATGCCCCAAACCACAAGAAATGGGATGTGTCTCAAACTTGGGTATTTTATGAACCATTTATGGAGATTGTCTGTGAATCCCTGATTTCTCCAATCATCATTTATCATCATTTGTGTGAGGATCTCTTTCGAGATAAATTTAGATACACTGTAGTGTATAAAGAGATGGTTTGTTGTGTCTTCATCATTGAGGAATAAGCTACAAATAGTGGGCCCGATACCTCCTTTGCGCTAATAATTAACTATTGTAAGTATGTTATACATCAAACATAACCAGATAAAACATATAATCTTACTCAGAACTTTAACCTTCGATACAACTTTGAACCACCATCGGCTTTCACCTTTTAAATTTGAAAATAATAAAGACTAGTAAGTTATTTTAACAGAGACAGATCTCGTGGCCCGGTTCCATGACGAGACGATTTTATCGATGGACACATTTAAGAAAATTCCATTTGTGCGGAGGGAGAGGGTGAACTTGTCCCATTCCACAACTAGTTCACCTGTAAGCTTGAGATGTACAGAGCCTCTCCAAACTGTTATGGAAGTTGTTTCATTTATGAGCACAACTTGGGAAAGTGTATAAATATTCATATGGTGAAGATGTGAAATAAGGGGAGGAGAAAGAAAACACCAATCATTACCTCCAAAAAAGGCATCCAGGCTGAGTGAAATGTGTTTACCACTTCCCATAGTCCAGACCGACCACTTCAGGAGGATAGGCATCGCAGTCATTAGTTTCCATAAGATAAACGATGCATTAGAGAATTTCAATTCATTTATTTTAATCCATGAAGAAACATCAATTCCTTTGAGGTATTTTTTCCATAGCACTGTATTCCATAATCCATCGCCAAAATTCCCCCACCAACATGATTTTGCAACTATGGAAATTGAAAACCATTTTAATTTTTGTAAACCCCAACCTCCAAGTTTCGTTGGTAGCGCAATCTTCTGCCATCTTTCTAAGTGGAAACCATTATGTTTTTTGGCTCCTCTCCAAAAAACGTTTTTCATTAACTTCTTGATTCTAAGAAATGTGGTCACTGAAATTTTGACCAAACTAAGCCAATATACCAGAATGCTCTGCAAAACAGCTTTTCCTAAAACAAGTCTACCTCCAAGAGATAGCCATTAGAATGCCCAACTACTGATACTCTTATCAATTGTTTGTATTAACTAGTTCCATTCGACTACTCTATGATTATTTTCCTTGAGAAAATATCCAAGATAATTCATCCCTTCCTCGAAATCAAGAAACTATATGTTAAAATTTGTCCTCAATTTACTTTCTAACTTTGAGTCTATTTTTTCTTCTAGGAAGCAAGACTTGTGACAATTGAGGATGATACCAGAAGCTTTACAAAAATTCCTTAAGAGAGTCTGTAAAATAGACCATTCTTCAAAATTTGTATTCCCCAAGATGAGGATATCATAAATGAACAACATGTGTGATATGTAGGTATCGACAACTACCTCTGTTCCTTTCCAAGAACCATTTTCTACAACCTTTTTTATTTGTCTACTTAAGAATTCAATGACAAGGAGAAAGAATAGTGGAGAGAGAGGACATCCATGCCTCAAACCTCGATGGATTTTAAAAAGGAGGTAGGAGATCCATTTATACGAACTGACATAATGAAATTAGTGATGCAAGCCATAATCCATTGAGAGACTTCTCATTTTAGACCTATCTGTGTGAGCAATAATTTTAAAAATTTCCAGCTGACGTTATCATATGACTCTTTTAGATCTAATTTGAGAATGACAGAGCTTAATTTCTTCGTTTTAACTGTGTGGAAGCATTCCTGGGCTATGCCGACAACATCATAAATCAACCTGTCCTTCAGGAAACCAAATTGTTCTTGATATAGACATAGAGACAACTTTTCCTTAACGTGGTTTGCAATTATCTTGGAGATAACTTTATATGAAAAATTACATAATTCTATGGTCCTAAACTCATGAAAGGAGATAGGTTTTCTCACCTTTGGTATAAGAGCAAAGAAGGTAGTATTTAGAGCACTTCGAATGTAGCCTCTAATTTTGGATTCCACAAATTCTAGTAGAATTTCTTTCCCTATGATGTCAAATAAAGTCTGGAAGAGCTCTTGTGATCCAGATTTATGTAGGAACACAATGGAATACAAAAATTCACATAAACAGAGAGATGCATCGGAAATAAGACTTCATTTCATTAATAACAAATGACTGAAATATGCTTACAAACATAATGGAAATAAACTAGCTACGACGCTGGTAGCTTATCTCTGAGAAGAGATGTGGTGGCTACTGGCGTCTGAACTGTGTTACAATGAGGCTCGAAGGCCTATTATTATTGAGAAATAATGGAAATCCATAAACATTCAAAGACCTGACCCTAGGAGATGAAACGCCAAGACTATGGGCCCCGTTTGGGTAAGTTGGTACATCAACTTCCCAGGGACGTAACTTTGGCATACGATCTCTGTTTGACACGTTCTATATCTTGTTAGAAATATCTATCCGAGGACTACAACTTTCGGGTGAGAAACATAATCTAAAATTCACATTGCTCCTCGTTTTCCAAAAAAACGTCGTTTAAGGCCTCAAAACGACTCCGGAATTTCAGGACCCGAAAAACTGCAAAAAATAGTAAACTGTGCGGAAACTAAAAAACTGAGAGAAGCAATAGTGGGGGTCCAAGTGGAATAGGTGGGTGGCCACCAATATCCACCTGGATCATTCCTCCCCCCTTAGGAAGCAATGGTTCCCATTGCGTTGAGTTCCTCCATGAGATGAGGAAACTTCTGCTAAACTTGGTCCCTCGTGAGCCATTTTCCTTGGTGAAGGGGTTGGCCTTCTTTGACAACTCGATATAGTGGTATCCTTTGTTTTCGGGCGTGCTTGATATGTGTATCCATGAACTGATTAGTTTTGGCTTGTTCCATGCAGTGTGGATTTAACTCTGTTGGTGTGAGTTGTTCTTCCATGTCAGATGTGTCTAGTAAAGGTGGAAAGTAGGGCCGAAGGCGGTCCACATTGAACACTGGGTGTAGACCAAGGAATGATGGAATGTTGAGCTCAAAGGAATTTTCCCCTACAACCTTGGTGAGGGTGTATGGACGATATCGGAGGGGACGAAGCTTGAGGTGGGGTCCAGTGAGGCACTCCTTTTGCAAATGCAGCCACACTTTGTCGCCCACCTGGAAGTTGTGTGGCACCCGATGTCGATCAAGTCATTGCTTGTACTTAGCATTGGCTCTACCAAAGATGTCATGAACCTGTTGGTGGATGTGTTGAATGTGCTCAATGAAGCTATTTTCCTTATCAGCCTCAGACTAGACATGAGTTGAATCTTCCTGAGTAGCCACAAATGGCATGGCTATGTCAATGGGACACAGTGCTTGGAATCCCAAGCCCACTTGAAAGGGGTTGTGGTTGGTTGAGCTATGGAGAGCCCGGTTGTAGTTGTGTTGTACATAGGGGAGGATCTCATCCCATGTGCGTGGATTCTTTGAATTGTACATGCACATAACGTGTATAATCATCCGGTTGACGACCTCTGTCTGGCCATTAGTTTGTGGATGGAAAGTTGTGGACTTGGTGAGCTTGGTCTCCAGCATCGACCTGAGGAAACTATTGTCTCGATCTGAGATGATAGACTGTGGGATCCCAAAGTGTACCCACACTTGTTCAAAGAAGAGTTTAGTAGTGTCTTCTGCTGTGATATTCTTCTTGCAGTCCATCATAATGGACATCTTCGAGAATTGGTTGACAACCAAAAAAACACAGTCATTGCCATGCTTAGTAGAAGGAAGGCCTGACATGTAATCCATAGAGATGGATTCCCAAGGTTGAATGGGGGTAGGAAGTGGAGTATAGAGGCCTTTCTTCTGGATGGCCAGTTTTGCAATGGCCCAAGCAATGCAGGACTTGATGTACTTCCCGCCATCTTGTCAAAGGTTTGGCCAATAGAAATACTTTTGGAGTACTTCCACGGTTTTCTCGACCCTGAAATGCCCAACGACCCGACTGTAGTGCGCCTCCCAAATCATCTTGGCTCGCTTGCTTGAAGGAACACAAAGGTGTCCCAGGTGACAAAGAAGGGCATCCTAGAGGTGAAAATTGGGAACTTGCTTACCCTCTAAGTGTGTATTGTATGTGTGGTCGAATTCTGGATCACTTATGTAGAGAAGTGGCCAATTAGAAGTCTCGTGCCGACAAGATTTGAGAACAGTGGTTAGCGCCATG
>SNQJ01S0011515.1:91126-143127 GCA_010110895.2 Picea sitchensis
CTCATTTTCAAAATATTGATCACACTACCAACCTTCCTAACAAAATTATGGTGATCTTGGAAAGCTTATCTTAATGTTTTTCGAGCACAAAAACCAAATTCTAAATAATCAAAAGTAATCACTTACCCTCTTAAGGTCCGATAGAACAATTAGGTCTTAGTGGACGTTAATTATCATCATCATCATTTTTTCAATTTACATTATAAATTTTACAAATCTACTAGTTTATAAATATTTATTATAATATTAATGTTTATTTTGTTTTATATATTTGAATATTCAAATTTTTTATTATTTTTTCAATTTGTATTAGAAATTTTCTACTTTATAAATATTAATTATAATTTTAACAATATTCATTTTGTTTTATATATTTCAATGTTCAAAAATATTATTATTTTTCAATTATTTAAAAAAAAAATTCATATAAAAAAAATAATGTACGATCTTAGACTTTCCTCCTTATCTATTTATATCTCAAAGTAGATTATGTTAAAAATAATCCTTCATATTCCCGCACGAGTGTAGACGGATTGGCAAGTGTCGTGTTAATGGAAGAAAATTTGTAAAATGAAGTCTCATATTCAATTCTCACCCCGACTTACTCGTGCACCATTCCTTCATAAAGAAAATAAAAAAAAATTAAAGAAAATAAAAACAATCCTTCGTATCCTTTCTCTGAAACTACGTTTGAAACCGTTAATTCTTCATTCGTTAGTTATTTAATTCAAAGTCAACATTTTATAAATTATACAAAATTTCTTAATTACAAATGTGTACTTCATTAATTCTTTGTTTATGGCCTAAACATAACATGAATATGAATTTATATGAAGTGATTTAATAAATGAACAAATTCTATTTTTATAATCAGTTTATTTTTTTCAAAATGAAAATGTAATATTGATTGATTCATTTTTATTTATTTTTACAAGTTAGATCATTTTAAAATTTCCTAAAATTAATAAAAATATAATTTAGATTTTAAATTTTTTATATTTTCTCAATGTACCAAGTAGCCTCAAAGATTTTGATAATAAATTAAAGATTTCTTAACTAGTTTAGTATCAAAATGGAGGCTTTGGAAATGAGAATGAATTAATAAGGGTTTCTTATTTCAAAGTCTCATAGTCTTTTTGTTGACTAAGAAAATGCATAGCATTAATGAGAGGGGCTATCTCAATTAGACTCTCCTGTGTCTTGTGTAAAAAAAACTCATCAAAAAGTTTTTTGATTGGCCATTACCATTAATGTTTTACTAGTTGCTACTGAATGGACCATTTATAATTTTAAAATAAAATAAATGGAAATACACTGAACAAATAAACTAATGAAAATAATGGTTTTTAAAATAATTTTAGAAAACAATTTCTATATAAAGAAGTGGAATTGTATGCAATTTAAAAAAAAAAAACAGTTCATTTGAATTAGTTCATTTTGCAAAAAAATATATTAACTTTGATGTAACTAACAATAACTTAAGCACAATATATAATTGAGAAAGTAAGTTATTGTCCATATCCCATCTAACTTATAAAATAAATATGAAAAGTAAAATAAATGAATTAAATCCAATTCACAAAATATTATTGCAAATCATATAACATATGTATTATATATAATACATATGTTATATGATCATATAACATATGTATTATATATGTTACATATGTCATATGATATAACATATGTATTATATATGTTACATATGTCATATGATATAACATATGTATTATATATAATACATATGTCATATGATATAACATATGTATTATATATAATACATATGTTATATGATCATATGACATATGTATTATATAATACATATGTGGATGGGGTCTTAATAGAAAAACTTTAATAAAGTTTTTCTATTAATGCTTCCCACTCACATATCCCATTTAACTTATTAAATAAATATAGAAAATAAAATAAATGAATGAATTAAATTCAATTCACAAAATATTATTACATAAACTTAGATATGAAAAAAACATATAAAAAATAACCAACAAACAATGTACTAATGAATAGCAAGAACCATATATTTCAAATATATTTCAAATTCATGGAAACACGTTTCACCTAATAACAAATTCATTCCTTAAAAAATAAAATTTCAGGCAATGGGAGATTCATTCCTTCCAATAATGAGTTGTCCTTCTTTAGTTTCCTCGAAGGGGAAAAATGTCCATTTACTACTTCATTTTTCATTATTATAGATTTTATCAAATTATTTATTTCCTGATTTATAAGTTTCACCAAGATATTTATTTATTGATCTTGTTGAAACATGATAAATTTATTTATTATTTATGTTGATATCGCATTTTCCTCTTTTTAATTGATATTCTTCTTTAGTTTCCTCGAAGGGGAAAAATGTCCATTTACTACTTCATTTTTCATTATTATAGATTTTATCAAATTATTTATTTCCTGATTTATAAGTTTCACCAAGATATTTATTTATTGATCTTGTTGACACATGATAAATTTATTTATTATTTATGTTGATATCGCATTTTCCTCTTTTTAATTGATATTACATAGTAGTTAGTTTCATAAGCAACTTCCTTTTACATTTTCTCATACACAATTTAAATATGTCCTTTAAATTTTTGAATATATCTATTCTTTATCATTGATTTTCCGTTTTTCCTTTTATTAACCTTTAGATGAAAGGAATACAAAATATGATCCTTAATGTGTGAACTTGAACTTCATTGGATCATGTCATATTCATTTATAAATTTAATGATGAACGTGATCCTTCAATGAAAGGTCTCTATTAAAGATTTCAGATTTTTGTTAATTTTGAAAATAAGAAGTCTTGCATTTTTCATTTTTTTTGCTAGTCCAAACCATCAACTTTGTATCTAGTTTTCTACTAAAGATTTCAGATTTTTGTTAATTTTGTTAAATATCAAATCTTGCATTTCTCATTTTTTTTTTTCTAGTCCAAACCATCAACCTTGTATCTAAATTTTTCCCAAATCTCTTTATGTTATAAACATATTCAACATATATATTTGATATTATTCATAAAATTTCTACAAAGAAGAACTTCCATCTTCTGTTTCAATTTATTAGAAAAACTTCCACCTTTTGTTTCAATTGCTGATACGGTAAACTTTCAAATTCTGTCTTGAAATTTTAAACTTTTCTTGATAAGTGATTAGAAAAACTTTCATCTTTTGTTTGAATTGTTGATAGGGTAAAATTTCAAAATTTTCCTTTAAATTTCAAACTTTTTTTATTGATTAGTGATTGGGAAACTTTAACTTTTTACTTTGAAAAATTTTCAAACTTCATCCTCAACTTTTATTTTGACTTCTAACTTTTATTTCAGAGTAAATCTATACATTTCATTATAAATTCTTCGTTCCAATTTCATGTATATTCGTGGGTTCTAAATTATAAATCATGTAAAGCCAGTAAAACAAATTGTCCAAATTGGAAAATTTGAATTATATGTCGGACGATTAATTAATTAAAACGTTGATATGCATCTAAGTTAGGTTTTATACTTTAACACAACGCTATTATATATATACTATGGTGCATTCACTTCAACACAAGTCTATTAAATTCAATATATGATTTGTGTTGAAAGTTGAGTTTTTATGGATGTTAAAGAATGTGATTGATATCATAGGTATGGGGGAGATTGACCGTTGTCAATGATTAGGGGAGGCAATGAATTCTTCCATGTTTTGGGTTAATATGATGTTGCCTATCTCTGTTGTGTGAATGAGGGATCAAACCAAAATTAAACCAAAATTAGACAGATAGAGGAATAAGAAAATATTATGTGTGATGATAATATTTTGTTAGGTAATGACGATTTTGAACAAACGATCCAACAAAAATAGAGCAGCATAGGTACAGTAAAATTGGAAGTTTGACAAAGTCGAACCTGTAGAAGAATAATTGAGGGACAATATTTAGAAGGCAAGACTGAACATTTGATCCAAGTGAATTCAGGCCACACAAGCATAAGGACAATTCATGCGACTAGAAGGTTGGATGAGATAATTCCATGGAAGATTTTTGTTGCATAACAATAAACCTAGTTGAAGAACGAGACCTGAATTTTGAGAGTGAAAAAATTCATAGGAAAGTCTGGAAGATCTTAGTAGTGTTGAGATTGAAAAAAAGGTCTAGGTTATTCAAACTAAATTGAATGGTTACATTGGATATATCCCATATTCATAAATAAAAATGACATCAATGGGCTTATAATGTAGATGTGGAATTAAGTTGTTTGACTAGGAATGGGAAAGTTATGGAATCATGTGCAAAGGATTAAATTTTAGAGACTGCATCATGACCGTTGATAAACAAATATCAACAACTGAGATCAAAAGAATGGGGCTCAATACTCGGTTTCCAAATCACTACCATGTCTGTACTTCTATAGATTCCACGTCAGCTCCATGTGTCAGGACACGTTCCTATGCCATGCTATTCGGTATACATGACGAAGACATCCATGTGGTAGACACCTCAGCTGCCACATCAACACAAGAGATATTGAAAAATGATGAAGTATCAAGCAATCATGGAGATAATGAGCACTGCAGGGGATCAAGAGTATGTGAATAACTGAGAACGAACCCACAGATATGCGGTGAGAAGGTATAAAATCAAAAGTATAGAAGACCCACAAATCCACAGTGAGATCTTGGAAATCTGGCTAACTAGGAGTACCCACTAAAGAAATGAATAAGTATGGATATGTCTCATGGTAATAATTTGAGAATTGGTTTAGTATAAATAATGACTAAGTACCAAGAGGTGTCTTGAAAAATGACTAAGTGTCAATAATCGTTCAAATGAAGATGAAGAGAAAAAATCAAGTAAGCATGAACCAATGGACCCATGGTAGGATATCAAAAAATGACTAAGTATAAAGAGTGGATTGGTCAAATGGACGAGGTTATGAATAATATAAGAATGGAGATGTCACAGATCCGTGATGAGAGTTCTAAAGTTAAGGTATGATTAATAGATCCTATGACCCAGGAGATCGCCACTTGTTGTAGGTCAGAGGATCGTGGAGGTCACCACCTATCGCAGATTGAATGGCCGAAAAGGTGATGGATTTGATGGCCCAATAGGTGGCCAAATTTAAGAGATAAAACAACTTTGAGGAAGATATATCCGATGAATCGTAATGTATCATAGACCCATGGTGAAATACTTAGAAAATTTGCTAAGTATAGGTGCAAAATCAATGCAGCGAAACTTAAAGGTGTAATTTATAGGTCAGGAAAGTTTTAAATGAAGAATATATATGAATTAGACCCGTGGTTGATCCGTGGAGATAGATCAACGATCAATATAAACCCAAGATATTATCAGATGGCGACTGCGAGATAAAGGTTTGAACCATGTGAGAACTGGATCAATGATTGATATTAATCGAAAGTTTAGATTGGAAAACTAGAAATGAAGCTATGTTACATGAGATCAATGATTTAAATTTAGTTAAAAAGATGATTGAATGATGAGTAAGTGTCATTGTTTCATTGTTTTTTCTTGAGGAAAATCAGGTAGATCGATGATTTTGATTGAACAAAGGTCCATATCGGATGGTGTCTATGCGATATGGTTACACGTAGTCCTAATATGATAAAGAATATCGATGGTTGAGATCAAATATTAATATGATATTAGAACTATTGGGTGTCATGGTTCATTCTCTTTCCATAGAAGAAGATGGTGTTATATGAAAGGAACTTGAAGGCCAGTTTCTAAGGAGTGTCACAACCCAGTTTTGAGGAGATCTAGACCCAATCCCATGGAAATAATTTTGTATGTTGAAAAATTCAAGGTGGCCCAAAGTGTAGAAATAACTATTTTATATTTTATATTGAGTGTGTGAGAAAATGAGCAGTGATGGAAGAGTGAAGGATAAAGTAAGGATCGTGGAAGAGAAGCCCTAATGCTTGTAGGTTTTAGGATACATGCAGAATGAAAAGATGATCATGATATAATCTAAGGGAAGTTGGGAGGTGCAAGTACAAATGAACTTCCAAAACTATGTAGATCGAGAAATATGACAGAAGAGACATAGAAACATATTTTTGTAGGTTAAAGCCTTAAGGAAAGGGATAGTCTAGTATTGTGAACGACTCAAGGAGAGTGATGTTTCTCTAAATTGGTATCTATAGACATGGTTGATTTGGAACTTAGTTAATCGACGTCTCATATAGTTTGATTCTTTCTAATATAGCAGTTGTAGGTGGGTTCCTAGAGGGAGAACTAATTATGTGTTCATTCAAGGGGATTGATGTCTCCTATAGGTTCATTCCTACAAATATTATTTTTGAGTTGGTTCTCAGGAGAGGAGGTCGGCGTCTCCTATAGGTTGGTTCCTATAAGAATTTTAAAAGTAGATTGGAACCTACAATATATTATAAGGAAACCTTTTATCAATTTCTCCTATTTGCGTATCCACGTTAAATCTTTATGTACTATTGATTATATGTTTGAATGTGCATTTATCATTAACTATTTATGACAAGCCAAATAATAAATTGATAAAGATTGTAAGAAGAGTAAAAATAGTCCTATACGGATTCACCCCCCCTCTAAGTATAAGTGAGGGTGACAACAATTGGTATCACATAAAGGTTCTTTCAGAACCAGTCTAACCATTGGAAGGTGAATCCCTACAACAAACCTAGATAAGGAAGGTTTTTGTACAAACAGAGATTGATTCTTCGATGTATCATATTATTCATTCTAGAGCATAAGAATGAAAAAATATCTTATGTCTCTTTGATTTGAAGTATGGAGTGCAGCTGAAAATGGTATTTCATGGCTCCAACAATATGACCTATACTTCCAACTTCTACAAGAATCAGTGACAACAATTCTAAAGATAGGAATGCAATTTTATGTGGTCTTGCAAAATAAATTTTTCCAAAGTCATGCATTGTGCCTCAAAAAAGGATATATGGGAAAAAATGCATAAAATTTATGAAGGAGATGACAAGGTCAATAAGGAAAAGTTACAAATCGATAGAGGACAATTTGATACTCTCAATATGAAGGAAGAGAAGAATATTGCAACCTGTTTTCTTCGTGTTGATGATACCGTTAACACTATCATAGGATTAGTTGTAGATATTGATGAAACCATCATTGTGAAAAAAATGCTTAGAACAGGTCCCTTAATATTTAATCCCAATATATTTTTCATTGAAGAATTAAATGACCTAAACATGTTAACAATCGATGAGTTGCACAAAATCCTCACTGCATATGGAGTGACGATAGAATAGGATAAGACAACAATGAAGGAAGAAATCTCCAAGGCATAAAAGAATACAAAGAGTGAATAATGCAAGATGAATGACAATTCATACACCAAATTATATGAAGAAGAAGGAAACTTTATCAAGAATCTCAAAAGAGAATCAGGGAAACACAAATGTAAGATTCCCTTTATATGTTTTAATTGTGTAAAAATTAAAAAACTTTGTTGCTAAATTCCCTTACAATAATAAAAATAATGAAGAATATTTCACCCCCAAAAAGATACAGGAAGGGAGAGACTGGAAATAAAATAAATTTCTCAAGTAAAAAGAAGAATCTATACACCAATCATGACAACAACTCTTCAAATGACAATGAAAATGAAACAAAATAAATTATCTTTATGGGTATCGAAACATAGACAAATGCCCTAGGAAATGGAGACGCATATTCAACCGAAGAATAAAATCATGAAGCTGATGTAGAAGTAAACCTTCAAGTAGATATCAATAGTTCCTTAAAATAAATAGATAGACTCAAGGAAAAGAATATAAGGAAGAAAAATAAATTACAAAAATATAAAGACGAGGAACATGATCTTGAGGAAATAAAAGAAAATAATTATCCTAAACGTTTAGTTAGAAGAGGCAAAGAAAAAGAAGATACATGCATCGTTATAGAATATGAAATAATTTATCTACCAAAGGAGTTGGAAAGATCACACACCAACATGAAATTTTAAAAGATATCTACAACTTTGCGTGAAATCCTAAATCATCAAAGATCAACATATGACATGATTGGTATTGGGTACATTGAAAAGAAGGAAGTCTCTAGTAAAGAAGCATCAACCTTTTAAAAACATTAAAGTGAAGAAAGGAACAATACGTATGTTGATATAATCAAGAATTCTATCAAGTTTGAAGAAAGCATGAAGGAACATCGGTATGTTCGAAAGAAGTATAGAATAATGATGACTCTCCCATAAAGATGGAATCACATAATCAGGTACCAAATTTTTTTCTTTGGCAATCGTTACTCTTGTAATGGTTTTGTTCATAAAACAATAGATTGTAGAAAAAATGTAAGAGTCATTGATATGAGGAAAAAAAATTGAGATACCCATGGATTCTCAAGGAGGAATCACAATTCATTTTTCCCTTTCCTAAACTATAACATCTTAAGTTATATTTACAATAATAACTTTCATCCTATATAAAAATTATGCATAAGTGATTTTTGAAAAGATCAGAAAGAGGAAGTCTCGACATGCATGAAAATAAACTAGGAACAAAGGGAACAAAATAAAGAAAAATCCATGTTTTTTCATGATGCACTTCGAGCACAAAAGAATAGGAACAAGTGGGTCATTGAAATTGGATTCTCTAGTAATATAACATGAACCATAACAAATTTGATCACCCTGAAGAAGAACACAAGAATTTTCACCTTTGGAGACAATGACAGTTCAAAGATAGATAGAAAGGTTTTGTGGGTTGAAAAATTGAAACATAATATTCGCAGTGTAATACAAATGTGTGATAAAGGACATAATATTCCATTAAATTCCCGAGAGTGATATCATAAAATAATTTTTTTGCAAGATGGTTGCAAAAAATGTCAGAAATCCAAAAAATGTATATATTATTGTTGAAATTAATGAAGAAAAATGCTTTATGGGGAAAATATATTAGAGGTTTTTGTGGCATAAAAGAAAGGCCCATATGAACTTTGACAACCTGGTAAAAATTAGTATCAATCATGTAGTAATATGTATGCCAAATCTCACAAAACCTTCAAACACAATCTATAAGTAGTGCCAGCATGGAGAAAAATCAAGGGTGACGTTCAGTACAATGGAATATGCAACATTGAATCCATTGGAACTGGTTCATGCATATCTTTTTCGACCAACAAGAAAAAAAATCTTGCAAGGAGAAAGCTAATTTATGTTACTCATTGATGAATTTACACGAATGATTTGGGTTACATTTATCAAAAATAAATCTGAGGCATTTGAAAAATTTAAAGAATTCAAATCTTTAGTTGAGAATGCGACAGATCTGAAAATCAAATGCTTAAGTTTAGATAGTGGAGGAGAATTCACATACAATGAGTTTGAATAATTTTTTGAGACACATGGAATACAAATATAGTTTGCAAATGAAAGAATTCCTCAAAAAGATGGAGTAGTGGAAAGGAAAAATAGATATGTACACAATATTGCTAGAACAATATTAAATGAAGTAGGATTATCAAACAATTTTTGGAAATAACCAATTTATACTATTTTTTTCCATCTAAATAGAGCGAAAATTGTAACATCCCTGACCAACAAGAAGTTGGGTAGCGCTACCCAACGACTGAATCCTTTAATTCTATGATACCATTTATGTGACATTCTCAGCCTTAAAGAACAATCCAGGCCATGCCACCAAGTAACTTTCCGGAAATAATCACATATAACACTTAACCGGAAGATAGAGATAACATCTGATAATCACAATTATAAATATATATCTATATAATTCAATTAAACAGATGTCAATACTCTACTCATACATGTGTTCATGCGAAAGAAACATTAACACATTCAGGCCACCTAGGCCAGGACATGCTACCTCATAGAAATGACAATTATCATGTGCATATCTATAAACATAAACATACAACATGTTATACTAATACACAAAATAATGTGGAAATAATAGTAAGCCTACACATAGATCATATATAGGAACTACTCATCAATTATAACACATGTACAAATACACAACATGTAAATGAACATAAAAGTGGTACGTATATTTTAATAGAAGACCACCAACTAAATCTAGGCCTTCCACAAATATCCCATCCTTAGACCACATTGCTCATCACGCTCAGCAGTGGGTCACCCCCAAGCTGGGAATGAACTCCACCGGGAAAGGGAATTCTAGGCTTGGAAAGGATAAGAAGGAAGTTGCACATACCCACAATCCATAGACCCTCATTCCCCACACGCTTGCTCCACCCTAGGAGGGTACACCTTCACTAATACAAGTCCACTGGCTACTACACCTCCCTTACCTTGGGAATCAGCAACAGGTTGGACTAGAAGTATCAGAGTACTATAGTTGCTACAAGACTCCCTTCTAAGAGAACTCACTTCCCAACAAACTCTCTCACCTAGGAGAGTTTCTCACAGGCCTGACAACCTGCTCCTTCAATTCAGTTCTTATGTCAAATGGACATAGGTGATGTTAGAAAAAAAAATTGGGTAACACACAGGTGAAGTCAACCATAGAGAACGAGTATGGACACCAAATATGACAACAAACCAAGCTTAGCCAAAACTGTGTTGGAAACAACTTCCAGCCACTATGACACAACATGACTCATGAAAGATACAAGTTCGTCAGGCTTCACAGGAAATACAGAGGAAAACTCCAGTGTCTGCAGGTTACACTGGGGCGTTCCCCACTAGGGAGTATGGCTCTCTTCCTGGGTGGATAACCTAGAGATAGTGACCACGCAATGGTGGAGTATCTTCCATCCTAAGAATTGTGAGATTCATGAATGAGATTCCCAGAGAATGAGCTGACTTTCCCACATAAAACTGCATGCGCCTAGGTTGACACATGTCTGCCTCAAGCTGCATGAGCTCCACTTAACACACATCTCCTTTCCCTTAGGAACTTAGAACAAAAATGAATATGTCAAAACTTAGCCTTTAGGAAATAATAATATAATATTATTCCTTTAGAGGTAATCCCTCTATCTTAGCCCCTATTCCTAGAAACATATTGCATTTCCTACCTAGTGGATATTAATCCCCCATAACTCTTTCTTCAAGGTCGGTCTACACGCAACGATGTATAATTTTTATTAATGAGATGCATAATTACATATACAAAACAAAGTCTTGGCTTTAGCATGCTCGACTCTTTGGCCTAATCATCACATAATCCTGGTAGATTATTATAACTCGTCTCACCAGCCTAACAAACATGTTTACAAATCATTATTACAATTGGGGCTCTGTCAGGTGATATTACAATCCCTTCCCCTTATTTTTGGACTATCCTCAATGCAACTTGTTTATACATTTATAATTCTAAAGTTCTTCAAAAATATCCAAGATTTAGCTATTGGAAGCCTATTATCCACCTGGTGCTCTACTTTCAAGCATCAATTCTAGTGTTCATACTACAACTAAATCTCAATTTCTCTATTCCATAGAGATGCTTCCAGAAATAATTTCGCTCATTGTTCCTTTTTACATGCTTCAATTAAACCTCATTGAAAGCACCCACTGGCTATAGATCCATGATGTGCCACCCAACCTTAGATCTAACTATTGACAAAATCTCAACATGGCTATAACTCCACACACATAAACACTTTGCTCATACACCTATTAATTCATAAGAAACATTAGAACATACATGCAATATCTATACAGACAATTCTAATAACATTATAAATTGTATACAAGATACATAACATACAATGAATAGAGAATTGATACTTATCTTTTGATTGAGAAAACTTCCATATGAACATTGTCTAGGCCAAGGTACCAAACCCCAGTAACACTCCAACAAATAGTCTCTCATTCCCCACATGCATGTCCCACCCTAGGAGTGTACACCTTCACTATCACACAGTCCATCGGCTGCTACACCTGCCTTTCCTTGGGCTTCAACAACAGACCAAATCTAGAAGTCTCAGAGCACCATGGCTCCAGGAGTTCCAGCTACCCTCAGAGATTTTCATTCAACATATTCATTGAGCTACTCTTTGTAGTCAACATTCTAACTTTAATCAACATCATCTCATCATTTTTCCTGCAATGCTTCATCTTGGATACAATCAATAAATTGTCAGTATCTGTTGTACATCATAATTCAATTGCAATATGTACAAAATCTTATGTAGTTATCTTAGAATTTCCTGCACCTAGCGATTCAATCACAATTAACAAACAATTTAACAAAATATAATGACTCGTCATTCTATGCATATGCATGTTAACAATAATATTTGTAAGTTCATTACTTATTTTTCTGAACAAGAAAATTTCTTGTAGTCAATGCTCATCTGACTACTTGACTTGCAAATTTCCTATTGCAATGTCTAACACCTCCCTGAAATGTCCTCAACTTCATGAGTTAACAACATTTCAATTGTTAGAAACAAGTATTTCCATGCAATAATATATATACATGTACTTACAAAACACATTCAACAATTTCATTTAGTAGACAATTCTATCAATTACTATGCATGAGTGTAATTCTCGATACATACTTATTCAGTGCACCTTGCATTGAATTACATAATGTTGTTTATCTCAGTCATGTATCTCACCATCCATAAGTTGTAGTTCTGGCCAATGTGTTGACACATTCTCCAGACACTTCCTATTGTCTTCCCAATTAATTGGATGCCTTCCTTTTCAACCTGAACCCTACACCAATAATATAGTTATGTGGTGTTCATTAGTGTTAGAAAAAAGGTTGCATTGCGAGTTTTATATAAAGGTAGGAAGCTTTTAGTACCTGTGTGGCTCATAACCTTTTAATATCCATACCTTCTCATATCCAACCATGTCCTAGTCTCATACATGACTAGCATATTGGCATTCATTACTATAACAAGTTCTTATATTTTAATTCTTTGGTTACTACCCCATAACCAAATTAACATGACATTCTACTATGTCAGTGTGTGCATTGAGAAGCTAAAAAGATTTGAATTAATATAGGCCTCTAGCCTTTACCACATCCAGTCATATGCATTCAAATAATATAATCAAGTGATTTTATAAAATAACTCTGGATGAGGAAATTCTTACCTAAATTCCCTTCAACAAGTATGCAATGAGAGTAAATGAAAACTCATACCTACATGACTATCATTAATAAATTTGATGCTACCTATATGGATGATGGTAGTAGAAGCTTTCATGCTCTTTTATCAAACCAATAACCAACCTTCAAGTTTTTGTTGCTTCTTTCCATATGTATCAACATCATAACCAACACTTGCAACATGAAAGAACTATTTTTCTGCTTATGGTTGTTCAACCAAACTTAATTCAATTGTTGCTACCACAATTTCAACAACTTCTTTCTCCCTGTCAAACATTTCCTTGTCGAACCCAGAAGTCTTCAATTATTCCTGAATTCATGAATCTTCTTGTGCTCTCATTCTAGTCACTATACATGCCTATTTTTTTCCTGACACTTTTGAAGTAGTGCCCCAACCTCTGTGGGG
Source organism: Picea sitchensis (assembly GCA_010110895.2). Taxonomy (NCBI): domain Eukaryota; kingdom Viridiplantae; phylum Streptophyta; class Pinopsida; order Pinales; family Pinaceae; genus Picea; species Picea sitchensis. The sequence goes on from SNQJ01S0011515.1 coordinate 104,651, forward strand.
TTTGTTTACCTCTTGGTCAATGGATCTTCAAACTCTTGGAGCTGGAGCAGCTCTTTGGGTCCCTACTAGAAAATCCACGAAACAAATCCACAGTTCCTTGCATGAAACCTCACCCGCACGAACTAGCGGTGGGCGCAAGATTAATCTACGTGACCATCGTATATGACCACACGCCTGTCCAAAAGGCACTGCATGATCTCGGAATTCAAGTGTTTTGCTACAAGTCAACCTCAAGTCTCCCGATCCTCGAACTCTGAAAAAAGATCCTAATGAGTGCTACATATGTTCCTTTTCCCTTCAACGATGTGACCTCTGACTATGACATGGGGTACAACTCCCATGCGCTTCGTAACTTTGCACTTCACGATGTCATAAGACTAATCAACTCCCTCCTTTCGATACCCAAAACCTTCTCCCCAACAAAGTAGATTGACGGTCAGATCTTCTTTCAGACCGACAGCCCAAACTATTCCTCCCGATCTTCGAAGTGTTAAATGACTCCCAACTCTTATCTTCCTCAACATTCCACTGGATCTAACGACGCGTGACTATCAGCACCTCTCTCCTCCAAGGATCTCTACCATCCATTAAGATTCTTGATAGGTTTGTTCTGTCCAACTTTGCGTCAACCCTTCTAAACTTTTTTTCCACGAGGTGACTTCGACCCTTGTATTTCCCTTGAACACTTGACAATTCTATCCTTCATGAGCTTGATTCTCCCTGCAACTCAAGGATTCTCAAGAATACTGCTCGCACTCCTTGCGACCTTCATGATAACCCCTAGCTATCTGGAACTCCAACTCTCTGCACTCCTCACAACAAAAGTTCTTCAACCTCCTTCCCTCGGGTTGGATAATTCTAATACTTAACTTGGCCGATGCACACCTTGCACGACTCTATGCTACCCTTGCGCTTTTTTTGGTATAAGTTTCACGGTATCTCTCATGATCTCTCTGAGGTAAACCCATAATTTTTCGACGGATTCCTTGTGGGATTTTCGTTGCACTCCTTCCAGGAATGCATTCGATTGATACATACATAAACCATAATACACCATAAAATTGGATCAAATAATTTTTATATTGATTCAAGTGCTTATGTACATGGTCTTCAACAACGGAAACTTCTTTATTCATGCAATCCTCTCTACTCTCTTCTCTACCTAGCATTCACATTTTATGTGCAAATATTGTCACCTAGATTGTCTTTCCCAAACAAGAATTTCATTTGGGGTTTTCATGCTGCTTATCGAACCCAACATCTGATCCAATGAATTCTGAAAAATATCAAATGTAGAATGAATAATTTTCCCTGGCCTTCTTCCTTATTTCTTCTATTTGAAGACATGTCTAGCACTTTTTTTTTCTTTTAATATAACCATTACATCTGGAATCCGTTTTCTGAGACCTTTCCAATGACAGATTCCTTGCTCAACTTTGAGCCTTGAGCAGAAATCTATGATCCTTTAAAACTTGGGCTTCTTCTCTAATGCACTTCTTGTGTGACAATCTCTTTTATCTAAGCTAATGGATCTTAGATATTTGTTGGACTCTATCATAAAGTTCCCAGGTCTTCAATATTCTTTTGATGTGGGTTCGAACCAGACAAAACCCACTTTCTTCCTTCCTAACCTATTTTCCCTTCTTTAACAGAGTTTTCGGGCACTAGCCCCCATTTTCCTTCATTACTTAATTCACATGGGACTAGGGCTGTGACCAAGTGCTAATATTTTGGAACTTATATGGAGCCTTGAAAGTTCGGGGCTCTTGAGCCTCGGAGGTTTCCTTTTCCGCACATCACAAACATCAAAGAACCTTGAACTGGCGAATTTACAGAGGATGATAGATCTACGGTCCACATTATCTATTAAGATATATTGTGGATAGGAGCTTCGAGACTCCGAGATTTGATGGTTTCCAAAGCACATCAGAATAATCTCCCGAAGTGCCGAATTGGCGAACTCACGAAGAGGGGTGGATCAACAGTGCATAACTTCTCAACAATCAACGGTTGGGATTTATTGCAGAACTCCAAACTTCAGAAGTTCTGGGTTGTCCATGCTCTCCAATATTCTGGAGTGCTCAATCTTTGGACTGTGTTATCTGCTTCCATGTACCTTATCTCGATCTACGGTCCAGATATACTCTGACCTTTGAGTATTTGGAATTCCTTGGCCTCGATTGCTTATACCTTAAATCATTCAGAGTTCCAAGTATCCAAAATACGATATCTATTGCCGCATGCCTCTCCTCGATCAACGATGAGGATTTACTCTACTCCCCAGAGCTTCGGAAGTCTTCAAACTTTAACAATTCTTGACCAAGTTTAGCTTCTTTGTGAAATCCATTAGGGACCGCACCGACCATACTTGTGGGAAGATCCATGTGGAGGAATACTAGAAGTGGACACATGGCCCAATCTAATAGGTGATATGTGTCACGATCTAACTATCATTTCAATCTTCCAAAGGTTCTTATCTCACTGACACGTGGCACACATCCCAGGTGTCCATGTCATTTCGAGTGAGATCATCAATCCACGTCACTTCGTGACATCGAAATATTTCACACTTTCACCCCTCAAATATTTTGAATGTCGAACTCTCGAACTTATTAACCTTTTGTGGTCCACATAGTAGAGTTTTCATAAATTAAGGTGGTGACACATGGCCCCTCATGTCAGGTTACTTTTGGGCTTAACAGGGTCATGAAAGTTCCATTATAACTCACACGTAGTAGGAATAAGGAAGTCCACATCATCTTTGGTGAGGTTATCATGCCATGTCTCTTTGGGACATTGGGCTTCGACCCTTATTTTTATTCTTAACGCATAACTTCACTGAATTCGTGAAGTTCAAAGGACTTCCAGGATAACCCTCATGCATCTCTTTCTAGATATGATAGATGGAAAAACGTTGCTCTTTCTCTTACGGCCAAACCTTAAACCCTGCAGCCAAACACAATAGTTGGTGTGGCTTCTTTCCATGTTGGTTTTCTTGAACCTTTATACTTCATGAGGTTGATAACATGGCAAAGCTATTCTCTTTGCACCCAGGGACGCTCTGAACCTTGAATTTCTCCCCTTTCGACAACAATTTTCTTTGAAATATTTGTTTTTTTAACTACCAACATGTCCCATCTAGGCTCAGTGTGGAAACATTAGCTCTAATACCAGATTGTAACATCCTCGGCCAACAACAATTCAGGTAGAGCTACCCAACGATTGAATCCTTTAATTCTCTAATACCATTTTTGTGACATTCCCGACCTTAAATAACAGGCTAGGCCATCCCATTGAGTAACTTTGTGGAAATAATCACATATGACACTTAACCGAAAGATAGAGATAACATTTGGTATTCACACATATAAATAAATATCTATATAATGAAATTAAACATACGTCAATACTCTACTCATACATATTTTCATGTGGAAGCAATATTAACACATCCAAGACACCTAGGGCAAGACATGCTACCTCATATAAATGATAATTATCATGTGCATATATATAAACATAAACATACAACATGACCTGCTAATACACAGATTAATGTGGAAATAATAGTAATCCCACACATACAACATATACATTACTCATCAATTATAACACATGTACAAATACACAACATGTAAATGAACATAAAAGTGGTACTTATATTTTAATAGAAGACCACCAACTATGTGCAGACCTTCCACGAACCTCCCAGCCTTAGACCATGCTGCTCATTACACTCAACAGTGGGTCACCCCCAAGGTGGGACTAAACTCCATTAGGTAAGGGAATTTTGGGCTTGGCAAGGACAACAAGGAAGTTGCACAGAACAACATGAAGGATATTTTGTCCCAGGAGCCACTTACACCCACAATCCACAGACCCTCATTCCCCATACGCCTACTCCACCCCAGGTGGGTACACCTTCACTAATACAAGTCCATCATCTACTACACCTCCCTTACCTTGGGCTTCAGCAACAGGCTGGACCAGAAGTCCCAAAGTACTATAGCTACTATGGCGATCCCTTCTAGGAGAACTCACTTCCCAAGAAAATCTCTCACCTGGGAGAGTTTCTCAAAGGCCTAACAACCCGCTCCTTCAATTCATCTCTTATGTCAAACAAACACAAGTGATGTCAACAACATAATTCGGGTAACACACAGGCGAATTCAACCATAGAAAACGAGTATCGACACCGAATATGAAAACAAACCAAGCTTAGCCAAAACTGTGTTGGTAGCAACTTCCAACCACTACGACACAACAGGACTCATGAAAGATACAAGTTCATCGGGCTTCAGAGGAAATAGACAGGACAAGTCCAGTGTGTGCAGGTTACACTAGGGAGTGCCCGAGTGGGGAGTATGGCTCTCTTCCCAGGTGGATAACCTCGCAAGAGTTTCCATGAAATGGTGGAGTATCATCCGTGCTGAGAATCGTGAGACTCGTGAATGAGATTCCTCGACAGGGAGATGACTTTCCCACTTAAAACTGCATGTACCCAGGTTGACACATGTCTCCCTCAAGCTACATGAGCTCCACTTAACAATCATCCCCCTTCCCCTTAGGAACTTAGGACAACACAGAATATGTCAAACCCTAGCCTTTAGGAAATAATAATATAATATTATTCCTTTATCGATAATCCCTCTAGCTTAGCTCCTATTCCTAGACACTTAGCTTCTTTCCCACCTAGTGGAGCTTAATCCCCCATAACTCTTTCTTCGTGGTCGGTCTACACGCAGTGATGTATAATTTTTATAAATGATTTGCATAATTACATATACAAAAAATAATCCTGGCTTTAGCATCCTAGGCTCTCTGTCCTAATCATCACATAAGCCTCCTAGCTTATTATAACTCAGGTCACCCTCCTAACAAACATGTTTAAAATTCATAATTACAATTGGGGCTTTGTCGGGGGATATTACAAAAACCATTGTGAACAATGAAAAGACACCCTATGAATTATGAAAAGGTCCACCAATATTTTTCAAACACTTCAGAATATTTGGAGGAAAATGTTACATTAAACAAGATGATAAGAATATAGGAAAATTTGACTCAAGAACAAATGGAGGAATGTTTCTTGGTTATTCCTCAAAAAGAAAATCCTATAGATGTTACAAAAAAATGTTGTAGAATATTTTTGAGAGCATAAATTTCATATTAGATGAAGCAATAAGACACAAGAATCAACTTGAAGAAGAATAAATTGGCTACAACAAAGTGAAGGAAGAAGAATATGAATAACAAAAACAATAAAATGAAGGAGAAGAAGAAGAAATAGAATTCAAGATACAGAAACACAGTCAAGGTTTGTGCAAAAAAATCATCCAGAAAACTTAATTCTTGGTGATAAATATGTTGGGACTCAGGCAAGGAGAAAAATGGTAAGCGATTCTTAACATATGAATCTTTCTTTTTTGTCCAAAATAAAGCTAGAATGTTTTGCAAAAGCTAGTAAAGATCAACATTGGATAAATTCTATGGAAGAAGAGTTATATCAAATTGAGAAAACTCAGGCATGGGAACTTGTCCGAAAACCCAAAGATAAAATTGTAATTGGTACAAAGTAGGTATTCATGAATAATTCAGATTAAGATGGAAAAGTAATAATAAATAAAGAAAAACTGGTCTGTAAAGGGTATGCTCGAGTGGAAGGTATTGAATTTCCAAAAATAGTTGCTCCTATTGCAAGAATAGAGGCCATTAGAATGTTTTTTTCATTTGCAGGTTTCAATCATTTTAATGTGTAAGAAATGGATGTTAAGTCAACATTCATGAATGGATATTTAGATGAGGAAGTATACATTGAATAGCCAAAGGAATTTTTGTTGTCAGAAAATGAAGATTATGTTTTGAGAATGAAGAAATAACTTTATGGATTAAATGAATATCCAGGAGAATACTATTGAATCCTTGACAAGTACTTGCAACAACAAGGTTTCAAAAGAGAAATAATATATAGTAATATCTACATGAAAATAGAAAATGAAGAGATGTTAATCATTGTAGATTATGTGGATGATATCATTTTTTAAAGTAATGCTGATAAGATGAGCCAAAAGTTTGTAGAAGAAATTTAAAAAGAATTTGAGATGTCCATACTTGGAGAAATTTGATTCTTTTTCAGACTCTCGATTACTGAAACCAGTAAAGGAATATTCATTTCTTAAACCAAATATATCAAAGAGATGTTGAATATGTTTGGAATGTAAGACTCTAAACTTCTCAGCACACCCATGGTCACTGGTTGTAAGCTAGGAAAATAATATTAATCAAATGAATGAAATCAAAACCTATATAGATCAATGGTAGGAAGTATCCTGTATGTAACAACTTCAAGACCAGATATTATGAAATCACTAGGGATAGTTGGAATATTTCAAGTAGCATGAAAGGAAACACATGTGCTAGCAGTAAAAAATCATATTTAGATATCTAAAATGCACATTGCACTTTTGTTTATGGTATCACACAGGAAACAAATTTACTTTGACAAATTACACCAATACATATTGGTAAAGTAGTGTGCATCATAAGAATAACACCGATAACATGTAGTCTTCTTTCTAGGAAACAATATAGTGTCTTGGTTCAATAAGAAACAATCATAAATTTCCCTATCCACAATAAAAGAATAATACATTGGAGCATCATTCGGTTGTACACATGTTCTATGGATGAAACCAACACTGAAAGATATTCAAGTAGAGTATAATTAGCCAATATCAATATTGTTTGAATATACTAATGCAATAAATATCTTCAAAAATTTTCTCATACATTCAAATACAAATGACATTCCAATCAACTGTCAGTTCTTACGAGTCAAAGTCGTAAACAAAAATCTCCAGATAGAATATATTTGCAGAAAGGAACATGTTGTTGATATATTTACAAAATTTCTACCTAGAGAAGCATTCAAGTATCTCTGAAATAAATTGGTACTGGTCCCTACACCATCCAAACACTGAAGAACTACAGGAAGATCACTGGATTAGGGGGAGTTGCAGAAAGGGAAGAAGGGTGGTTGTCGCAAACAAGATAATAAAGAGTAATGAAAAAGGAGGAGAACATCCCTTTTACATTCATGTAAAAGGGGTTTATTTGTAGAGAAGGATATGTACAAGAAGTACGAGAGACGTACATGAAGTACCAAATAACTAATTGTTTCTATCAACTATGAAGGGGGATTTTGTTGAAAATCCTGTTTTCATTGATGTCAAAGAATGTCGGTGATAAAAAATGCATGGGGAGACTAACCATTGTCATTGATAGGGAGATGTAATGAATGCCTCCATGTGTTTTTTTAGTCATTTTTTGCATATATACCTTGTGTGAATGAAAAGTCCAACGATTGAACCAGAACTAGACAGAGAAAGGAAGAAGAAAATATTATGGGAAACAATAATATTTCGTAAGGTAATGAGGGTTGTGAACAATCAACCAAATATAATTGTATCTGCATAGGTATAGTGAAAATCAAAGTTGAATGAAGATGAGCCTATATAAGAATAATTAAGGGTCGATATTGGATGACAATGAATAGTCAATCCAAGTGAATTAGGGTTGCATAATTATAAGGAGAAGTCATGCAATTGGAAGGCTGGATGAGAGAATCCCATGAAAGAGTTTTGTTGTAAGAAAATAAACTTGATTGAACAATGGGAACTGAATTATGAGAGAACAATAATGCATAGGACAATGTAGCATATATGAGTAGTGTTGATATTGAAAATAAGGTCTTGGTTACTCAAAATGAAGTGAATGGAAACAAGCAATATATCCCATCTTTATAAAGAAAAATGACTTCAGTGGGTTTGTAGTGTAGAGGAGGAATTAAGTTGTTTGAATAAGAATGGGAAAGTTATGGAATCATGTATAAAGTCTTAACTTTTAATGGTTAGATCCAAATAGTTGATATATGGATATTAATGGCTACGATCAAAATATTCGTACCCAAAACTCAATGACCATGGCAATATCGCATCAACAACTTTGTAGATTCCACATCAACACCATGTGTCAGGACACATGTCAATGACACACCACTCAGTGTACATTACGAAGACTTCGATGTGGTATCCACCTCATATTCCACATTAGCACACAAGATATCAAAAAATCAATATGTATCAATACACCATGAAGATAGTTAGAACGATGAAGGATTGGGAGTATGTGAAGAAATGAGCACAAACCTGTGAACCCACAATGAGAAGGAAAAAAATAGACTAAGTATAGGAGACCCACAAACTTGTGGTGAGATATGGACTCAATGAATAAATGACTAAGTATGGCGATGTCTCATAGACTCATGGTAAGAATTCAAGAATTGGTTATGTATCAAGAATGACTAAGTACCAAGATATGTCTCGAAAAATGACTAAGTGTCAAGAATACTTTGTATGAAGAAGAAGAGAAATAATTAAATAAGAATGAAACCACGGTATGATATCAAAAAATGGTCAATTATCAAGAGTGGATTAGTCGAATGAATGAGGTCATGAATAAGAGAATAATAGAGATGTCATAGACCCATGGTGAGAGTTTGAAAATTGGAGTATGAACAACAGATTGGAAAACCCAGGAGATGGCCACTTGTCATAGATTAGACATACCAGGAGGTCACAAATTGTCATAGATCAGACGAACCAGAAGGTGATATATCCAATGGCCCAAGAGCTAGCCATTTTTGACAGATCAGTTGACCTAGAGGATGAGATAGTCTATCACTCATAATGTCTCGTAGACCCATGGATAAATAATTAGAAAATTTTATAAGTATAAGTGCAAAATGAGTGTGGTATAACTTGAGGTTGTAATTTGAATGTCACAAAAAGTTTTCACTGAAAAAAATATAAATGGATTAGAATCATGCTAAATCCGTCAAGATAGATTGATAGTAAATATCAACCCGATATATGATCATATGAAAAATGTGAGATAAAGGTTTTAACCATGTGAGAATTGGATCAACGTATGAGATTAATCTGAATTTCATATCAAAAAACTAGCATTGAATATATGTTGCATGATATCAACAGGTGAAATTTAATTAATAATATGATAAGACAATGGTTGAGCTTCATGGTTGCATGGTGTGTTCTTGAGGATGGTGAAATTGATTGGTGGTTGTGATTGAATGAAGGTCCATATCAAACAATGGTTGTGATATATGGTTACACATGGAGTTGATATTCTAAATAAGGTCGATGGTCGAGATAAAATATTAATATGATATGATGGTTGCTGAGTGTCATGGTTCATGCTCTCTCTAGAGAATCATATGGCGTACAATGAAAGCACATTCAAGGTCAGTTTCTAAGGAGTTTCACAACCCAATTTTGAGGAGATATGAAGCCAAATCCATGGAAATACTTTTGTATGTGGAAAAATTCATGAAGGTATAGAGTGTATAAATAACTATTGCTCGAATATAGTTCAAGTGTGTGAGAAAGAGAGAAGTGATGGAAGAGTGAAGGTCTAAGTAGGGATTGTGGAAGAGAAGATATGATGCTTGTAGGTTCAAGGATACATGAAAAATTAAAGGATGATAACATGATATCATTTAAGGGAGGTTTCTAGGTTAAATTACAAAGGAACTTATGGAACTATATAGCTCAAGAACTATGACATAAGAGACAGATCATCGCATTCATGCAGGTGAAACTTTTAAGGAAAGAGATAGTCGGGTATTGTCAATGGCTCGAGGAGATTGATGCTTCAATAAATTGGTATCTATTGTCATGGCTAATTTAGTGCTCAACCAAGGGGATTGGTGTCTCCTATAGGTTATTTTCTGTAGGGAGAACTGAGTTGTTCCCTTGTAAAGTGGATTGGTTTCATATCCTTCATACAAAGATTCTTTTACAAAAACATTATAAGTATAAACCTTAACATAGTTCCATAGAAACAAAGAAACTCTTAAAATCATAGAAAAACTAATTTAAAAGAGTTTGACCTCAATATCCACATAGTTATGACCAACTATATCTATGAATGGAATTTGGAAAAGTTATTATATTGAAACACCATCATTCTCTTATCTTTATCCAATAAAGATGCGATCCCCATTTTGGGCCATATTTTAAAAACTCATCAAATCTGCTACAAACTATTTAGGAAGTTGTCCCCCTATCCAGTTTTTAGCTACTAGATATTGCGCATACCAGGAATTTTGTTTCTATAACTTGATTGTTCCGTATCATGCCTTGCTCTAGAGAGCAAGATTGTTTTTCCAATGTATCTATTTTTGAATTCAGGGTTCTTAAAACATGATGATACTCCACACCCTTGAATTGTTTCTCTTTTTTTAATGTTTTGTGTATATTTATAGTGAAAATATTCTAATCTTACCTAGAATGCTTCCTCACTCCCTTAATTATGAACTTGGAGTTTCTTATCACAATAGTTTCCTTATATGATTCAGAGACAATTAGTTTCAATCCCATATATAGAGACAATGCCTAAGCCTTATTATTATTTTTTCATTGTATCCCCATGCAAATGATATTATTTAAATTCCTTTACAAACAAAGATAATCCTCCTTGCTCCTACCTCCCCTAGATTAACTTTTGAGGTGGAATAAAAAATAATTGACTTTTTTTTTTTTCAAAAGATTCCTCTCCCAATATTATCTTCTATTTTTTCTTGAATGATTTTTTGGGTTATTCAAGTTTTTATAGCAATTGGATGTAAATTAAGGAAACTATTATTCAAGGACGTCTCCTTCCAATTAAAATCTATCCATGACATGCCTTAGTCCCTAAAGTTGAACTTCTTTTAAAACAAGGCTGGATTCCAAGGTTATTTCTCTAGAGGGAGGTAGAGATAATTGTTGGAAATTTATTTTTTCCATGCTAACCATATTTCTCAATAGAAAAATTAACATTTCATCCCAATAACCAGGGAATGTGACCCTTCCTTTAATTTATTTATATATGTATTCCCACACTTTATTGGAGAATTAACAATAGAAAAACAAATGATGTGTTGTTTCGTTTATTGTGAAACATATAGCACACAGAAAGAGCTCTTACATTCCTCTCTTTTGTATATTTTCATTTGTTAATAACATTTCAGGATCATAATCGAGAAAAAAACATTTACTTCAAGGAAAGGGTTTCTCTGCCAAATATATTGCCAAATTCTTGATCCTAGAGGACAATGGGAATTTGATAATAAATTATTATATCATTGATTTACTATATATATCCTTTCATTCCCCTTCCTTATTATAAAAAATATGGAAATAATATAAAGCACATTCCACTAGACATTTGAAGAGCATATTTACTATGTCAAATTATCAATGGGAATTTGATAATAAATTATTATATCATTCATTTACTATATATCCTTTCATTCCCCAACCCTTATTATAAAAAATATGGAGATAATTTAAAGCACATTCCACTAGACATTTGAAGAACATATTTACTCTGTCAAATTATCCTTTCCTTTTGGGAGAGGGATATTTTTACATCCTTTCCAACTTCCTTCTTCACCCGACTCTATGATATATAATATATTTTAGTAGCTATTTTTCAATAAATGTGATTTTTAAGCTCTTATTTCCTCTATAGATTCTAAGAGGGGATACTCAATAATAACTTATAGCCATAAATTAATATATTTTGCATGACATGACACCCATGTTAATTTAGATGGAATCAAAGGAATTGTTGACTTGAAAACATTCCATAAGAACAACCCTTTGATAGTAGGAAACAGAGAGTCCAATCATGTTTTTTTCATTCCCTTGAAATATTGGTTAAAAATTACATCCTTCAACCATTCTTGGGATCTAATGACTAATCTTTGGAGGATTTTTTCACCCATATAAATATTTATTAGAATTAGGTGTTTTATTGTAATCTCTCCCCTATATTTTCTCTGATGATGGAACAATTGATCAGATGCATTTTTTTTCTTTATCTCACCTCCTTATCATAAAAAAATCTTATGTTTTTAGCTACCTATTCCATGGTGTTCATGACACACTTATATTGAGAGGGAGGGGGATGAATTAGTAAATTAGTATAATAAAACTTTTGGCTTTTCCAAACATTGATCTTCCATAAAAAAAACAATCATATATGCGATATATTAAATGCAGAACATACAACAAAAAAAAATCTCTTTATAATTCTCTGTAGGAACCAACCTACTGTTACAAATATTTGTAGGAACCAATCGACTGGAGACAAGAATATCCACCAATACAAATATTGGTATGAACTAGCCTACTCTTACAAATATTTGTTGACACTAATCTACTCGAGACACCAATCCCCATCACTAAGAACTAACATAGAAAGAGACACCAATATATTTATTTTAATGTCATCAACCTACTCTTAGATATATTCCTAGGCATAAATCTATGGGAGAAACCAATCCCCACCACTCAACACTAACTTAGCAAGACACACCAATTTATTTGTTTGAGCATAACCAACCTATTGTTACAAATATTCCTAGACAACAATCTACTAAAGACACTAATCCCCACCACTAAGCACCAAATTAACAAGATAGAACAATGTATTTTTTTGAGCGGCACCAACCTACAATTATAGATCTTTCGAGACACTAATCTACTAGAGAAACCAATCCCCACCACTAAGCACCAACTTATCAAGTGACACAAAACACTTTGTATGAGCTGCACCAAGCTTCACCAAGTCCATGTTCTACTTTTGCTTCACTAGGTTTGCTTTCTTCTTCTTCATTCAACATGTGTACTCATTGTTTCTTCCTTCAGTAGGCCTTATCAGTACTTTTGTCTTTACCAGGTATGAGAAAAAATTGAATTTCCAAATAGAAACTTTTCCAAAGCCTGTTAGTTTGGACCTCTTTCCAATGAAGAACTTGTACAACATGCCATCTATACAATTTTGCAAAATTGATTATGAAATTTTTACCTTAGCTAATTTTCTATGTTTCCTTTTCTCTCTGAAATATTCACAATTTGAAGAGTCCCAAAAAAAATGTTAGAGTGAAGATGGAAAATTGACCCATTTGAAACTAACTTTAGGAGCATTCAAGAACCTAAACTTCCAGAAAGTTTATCTCAGAAAGTACAATGAACCAACATTTGAATTTTCACCTAAGTTACTTTTCTATGTCCCCATTATTCTATGGAATTTTCACAGTCTAAAGATTCCTAGAAACAAATTTATGGGGAAAATTCCAAACTCACATATTTGAAACTAATTTTAGGACCATTCGAGAACCATAATGTCCACAGATCATATCATAGAAATTAAAACAAAATGACATCTGAAATTTTTACTTGTTGTACTTCTCTATGTCCCCTCTATTCTCTAAAAGTTTCATAGTCTAAAGAGTCTCAAAAAATAAGTTATAGTGAAAATTCCAAAATGACATATTTGAAACTGATTTCAAGAGTATTCAAGAACCATAACTTCCACACAGAATATATTTGAAAGTATAGAAAAAAAATATCTAAAATTTTTTCACATGTGTCGAAATATCTCTCGTGCATCTTTGAAAAGGTTCAAGGTATGAAACATCCCAGAAAATAAGTTTCAACAAATTTTTCAAGTTGTCTTGTTTGAAACTGATTTTAGGAACATTCTAGAGCTCTAACTTCTAAAGGGAATATCTTTGAAAGTATGGCAAATCAACATCTTAAATTTTTACTACATGTACCAATATAGATCCTCCATATTTTCCAAATTTCAAGGTTTGAAACGTCCAGCAAAATAATTTATAGCGAACGTTCAAAGTTGGTCTCAAAACTGATTTTGCAACTCTTTCCTTTTAGAACGATATTCAATATTTGTTCATCCATTTTTCACACACACACTTTTTCTGAATACTTTCTCTTTTTATACTTTATTATAACCCTTCATGAAGGGAGATTTCCATTAATTAAATCATTATTTCCCTTTTTTTGTTTTACTTTTCCAAATACCATTAGAAAATACACAAACTCATGGGTCTGAAACGCCTATTACACTTTTTACTTTTTCACATCCACCAATTATTTTAGTATGGCTAAATCAATCTCGCAAATGTTGTGTGGATTACATCTATCAATGACAATAATTCAAATACATGGTTCATTTTAAAGTGAACATTGTAGTACACTAACAAATCTTAAATGTCCAAAGAAAAAATTAATTAAGATTATTTTTCTAACGATATTTAACCATCTTTATTTCCATTGCTATAATCTCTTGTCCATTTCATTGATAACTACCTACCATACTATACATGTAGGATTTCCTAAATATATTAGCATTCCAACATATTTAAACCATTTTAGTCATAACCTACCATACTTTACATTTAGGATTTCCTAAATATATTAGCATTCCAAGATATTTGAAGGTTTCCTAGGAATCAATACTAGGAAAGCCAAGAATTCTTGAGATTTCATACAATGGATCCTCTGAAATGTTCCACCCATAAATTTAGCTTTTCGTAAATTTAACCTTTCCTCGTGATGCAGTCGGAAAATTGTCTATCACTTTTTTGAACCTTCTCATGATGATTGTTGAAGTTGTTCCGAACAACAAATTGTCGTTTGCAAACTATGAGTGATTAATATACTTTACTTCTCTTGTGAAAAACAGACCTTGAATTCGTAATATACTTCATGCATATTCCAGTTTTGGGCTTCGTTAGACAGTTTTAACTTAAACCCCTGCTGGTTTTAAATATTATAGAAGGCCTTCCATTGAGGATAGGAGATATCCCTGGAGATCTCATACAATCTTGAATAGATGCAATGAATTCCTTTTCAATTCCACATTTCCTTAAAAGGAATGTCCGATCCGTCAAAGGCATTAGCCATGTCAATTTTTACAATCATTCATTTTTCTTTATTTTCCATACTTTTTGAATTTCTTCATGAACATGAATAATATTGTCCGTTATCTATATTTTCTCCATGAAATCTCCTTTGTTATCTGAAACGAATTTTGCTATGAATTTATTCAATATATTTGCAACGATTTCAGTCAAACGTTATAGGGAGAGTTGCATAAAGAAATTTTTGGGCGAAGACGACTAAAAGTGACATGGTTTTAATATTGAAGGGTGGATATAAATTTCTTTTATACTTTGATTAAAAGATTAACTTAATGATATGGTTTTGATTTTTGATTTTAAATATTTTTAGAGAAAATTAAAGAATTTTGACATATTTTTCTTCATTTCGTTTCACAAATATTTAGAAATATAAGCATGGAAAGTATAAGTTTAGTTAATTATTAATAATGTTATTTTGTATTTGGCTAAATGTTAACAAGATTCCAATTTAAATTCCTTAAATTAAAGAGCATCCATTAGTGTGACTTAACATCTAACAAAATCTTATACACTAATTTGACTTTTAAGCAAAAACAAATTTACAAATAAATAGAAACAATACAATACTATATAAAAATACCTATTTAATATTCTTTGAATTACAAAATTTAATAATTAAAAAATTAAGATTAAAATAAATTTTTTTAAATATTTTTTTATATATATTTTTTTCTATATACACATAAAAACCCACAGATTTATTAAAGAAATTTTGAGATGAAAAATGGGTCAAACACAAATTATCGACATCAACTTTAAAAGAACTAGTAGAATTAAAGATAATTTTCTAAATCATATTTTCATTTTTTTTTATGGATTCACTCAAATTTCAAGTTATGTGGAATTAAATTAATGATGTTGATCATAAAAACAAATGGATTTAAATAAAATAAACTAATTTTCTAAATCATATTTTCATTTATTTATAGATTCACTCAAATTTCAAATTTTGTGCATTTAAATTCTTATCTATAGTGTTTCCTCTTAAGAGGTCACAAGTTCAAATCGAGAGGGGGTAGGGTATGTATACCTCCTTAGACTTTACCAGTCAAATCATTGGGCGGAGGCGGGAAATCATTGGGCAAAGGGGAGTTCCTGATCCCACAAACAAAGGGGTCTCATACACCAATTTGATATGACTTGGTCGTGACCTTAAAAATAAATTATATATATATATTATTAATATACCTATACCCACATTGAAATACATGAAAAAATGTACCTCTTCATATATTTTAATGTATCACTTTAAAAAAAATATGCAATGAAAGTACTCATTAAATATTAAATATGAAATTTACTTTTATAGTCAACAATTATTTTATTTACACATTTGAACAAAAATACCATTAAAATTCTTTTTCTTTTTAAATTCAAAATTGATAAATTATATTTTATTACACCAAGCATCTATTTGTGTCGTGATTCTTTTCTTTGATAATTATGTGGCAATAGAAACCATGTCAAATAAGTATTAGATACATATAGATATACACATTTAGAAGTTATATATAATGTCAACATGGAGAGTTAAGCATATTTTATATATATATATATATATATATATTTCAAAATGATATTTATAAAATAAATGGAAAGGTAGGAATTTTTTTATTAAATACGAAGTAAAAACCATAAAATATCATATTTTTCCCTTAACATGACTGGGTTTTTTTGTCTCCGGGGGAGATTATTAAGAGAATGAGCATCTAAGCCACACCAACCCTTAACATGACTTGATTTTTTGTCCCTGGAGGTTTAGAACCAGTGACTTTAATATCACGGAGTGCCTTAACAACACACTCCATCACCAAATGTCCTACATCTCGAGGACTAAATATTTACAATGTTAGGAAGGTCTATAGTGTGAAAATTATTTTTAAATTCAGATCTCATTATGGTCTAGGAGAAAGTAATTTTCATATTCAACCCTATTGGTGCCACAAAGGTGACATATTCTTTAGTGTCAAAGTGTTTTAGGATTGACCAACACCTAATTTCACTATACAACTAATGAACTCATGAAGACTAGTTATTATTTTTTTCTCTTTAAAAATTCAAAATACCATAAAAACTTTTAAAAAAACATTTTTTCTTTTTCTTCAAAATTTTAAAATTGATGTTAATTACAGCTAGCTCAATCTATTAAAATGTGGATTTTGTTTGCAAAGCCACCCAAGTTCAATATCCTTACTGTGAATTTAGTAAGTACACATTTCTAACCTTAAAAATCTAACTAATCTATCTAAATTGATATATCTTATTTGGTTATTTTATCATTATCTATATGTCATTCTTTGTTTTGATAATTATGTGGTATTGTTGCTACGTGGCTTCTTGTATTCCTCGCGATGTCAACGTTTATCCGCGATTCTTTGTTTGGATAACCATGTGGTATTGTTGCCACATAGTCTTCCTCTATTCCTCGCGATGCCCACCATAACTTTTTTTTTGCTTGTTTGCGATAGAACTATTCTACATCTTTTGTTTTTCCTATTCTGACCCAGTGGCGAAGTGGCGAATCTCTCAATGTTGGAAGGTTTTCACTTTTGGTTTTCCTATTCTGACCCAGTGGCGAATCTCTGAATGTTGAAAAGTTTTCACATGGTCGCACAGGGTCGCTTTTTTATCCGGTTGGCGATAAAATTATTCTACAGCTTTTGCTTTTCCTATTCTGCCCAAGTGGAGAATCTCTCCATGTTGAAAATTTTTGAAAAGTTTTCATATGCATGGTGAGAACCTATCTATTTCGCGCAGGGGCCGGTGGCTATTGGCCACGCATTAAATCATGTTTGCGATAGATAGATGGATGCCTCAGACAGAGAGATAACGGATTTATTCCCCCATTAGTCGATTTGATTTGAACGATGTCAAAGGTAGGTGTATATGTTTATTCATCATCCCATCTAGGGTAGGTTCATCGTTCACTGATCCATTTATATACCTTATATCTTCATCTGGATTTCCCTCGTAGCCAGCCCAGCTTGCTCGACTGCTCTTTGCCCCTTCATTACTTGCTTGTTGTGGAAGTGAAGGAGAGTGTCGCGTGAAGAGGTAGAGGTAGAAGTACAGAGTGTCGCTGTGCCAAGAATGATTTGCCCACAATTACAGACGCGACCTACTTGTTGCAGTTAGATTGTAGAATGGCAACTAATTGTAGGCTGGCGGCCACTCTATTCAATAACGGAATCGGACTGGTTTGTGGGTAAATTGTCTTGGCACAGCAACCCGATGTGCTTTTCAAGCCACACGGAAGGGATGGGTATGACCATGACCAGGAACAACGAGATGCTGCAAGTGAAGGAGTTGACTATGTACTGAGCAAGATTCATGTCTTCCAAAATATTTGGAATGGTTTAATCGAATTCATTCTAATCCATGTAAGTAGAANCGGTTGGCGATAAAATTATTCTACAGCTTTTGCTTTTCCTATTCTGCCCAAGTGGAGAATCTCTCCATGTTGAAAATTTTTGAAAAGTTTTCATATGCATGGTGAGAACCTATCTATTTCGCGCAGGGGCCGGTGGCTATTGGCCACGCATTAAATCATGTTTGCGATAGATAGATGGATGCCTCAGACAGAGAGATAACGGATTTATTCCCCCATTAGTCGATTTGATTTGAACGATGTCAAAGGTAGGTGTATATGTTTATTCATCATCCCATCTAGGGTAGGTTCATCGTTCACTGATCCATTTATATACCTTATATCTTCATCTGGATTTCCCTCGTAGCCAGCCCAGCTTGCTCGACTGCTCTTTGCCCCTTCATTACTTGCTTGTTGTGGAAGTGAAGGAGAGTGTCGCGTGAAGAGGTAGAGGTAGAAGTACAGAGTGTCGCTGTGCCAAGAATGATTTGCCCACAATTACAGACGCGACCTACTTGTTGCAGTTAGATTGTAGAATGGCAACTAATTGTAGGCTGGCGGCCACTCTATTCAATAACGGAATCGGACTGGTTTGTGGGTAAATTGTCTTGGCACAGCAACCCGATGTGCTTTTCAAGCCACACGGAAGGGATGGGTATGACCATGACCAGGAACAACGAGATGCTGCAAGTGAAGGAGTTGACTATGTACTGAGCAAGATTCATGTCTTCCAAAATATTTGGAATGGTTTAATCGAATTCATTCTAATCCATGTAAGTAGAAGATTTTTCATTTCTTCTTCGATCTCCCGAACCCCATCGATATATACTGCATAACAGAAGTTTTTCTTTTCGTTACTCACCTCCCTGCACCGACCCCGTGGTGTACCGGGGAATGTTAAATGGGTTTTTTCCTTTCCACAAAGCATGCTTTATCTTGCTGCTGTATCTCTCGTCGTTGATGTACCACTTGTTTGTTGTTTTTTCTTTAGGTTTGTTTGTTGATGTACCACTTCTTTTGTTTTTTTGTTTTTTTACACTGACTAATTCAATCAATCGATCGTTACACTGAAGTAGGTGGAGGTCCCGAAAACCACCTGTAAATTGTAAAAAAATTAAACTTAAATAATATTTACTCCAACGCGTTCGTTCAAACATTGCGAGAGACATAAAGCACAACCAGCTAGCAGTTGAATGTAACATGATATAGACTGGATGGAAAGAAAGAGCTGGAACTCTCGTAGGGATAGAAACCATCTCAAATCATTCTCGTTATTATACATAAACATACATCTTGGAAGTTATACATAGGTTGAATGTTACGTGATATAGGCAGACATGGAACTTTTATAGTTATAGAAACAATATCAAATCATTATTGTTATTATAAATAAACATGGATATTAGGAATATATATATATAAACATACATATTTAGAACTTATATATAAGTTCAATATGTAGAGTTATGATTTTTTCCATGAATTATATATTTGAAAGTTATTTAAAAATTATATTTTTAAAGTATATATATTTAAAATTTATTTGAAAATTATATTTATAAAGCTAATGGATAGGTTGAATTTTTTTATTAATTACAAAAGTAAAAATAACAAAATATCAATTTTTTTTGGAGTATATAGTTATGATGATGGTTAAATTCTCCATGTTTGAAAAGCATAAAAAAAATAGTTCCAAGATCATTAAAGCTTTGAGCACTTAAAATGTTAGGAAGGTCTCTATTGTGACAAATATTTTTAAATTGAGATCTATTTATGGTATACTTAGGACCTTCTTGGTGTCACAAGGTGAAAGATTCTTTCAACTCCCACTTTCACTTTGTAGCACATGAGAATTAGTTCTTATTTTAGCAATATTGATTATCTTCCTTACTTTTTGATCTTTAAGATTAGAGTTAACCACCTCCTTATAATATGTTAATTTTGTTTTATCCTTTAATTCTTTATTGTGCCATAGATTCTCCTTAAAATCTTCTTATACAATATTTTTAATATTTTTTTGTCATCCATGTTGTTTATCTGGTTCTTGTACCTTAAGTACCTAATCGTAGTTTTTCTCTCAAAATACAATACAATAGGGTGTAGAATTTAAGTATAACATTATAATCTATAACTTTTTTTTGGATCTTCTATATCTTTCTCCCACAAGACTCTCAAAGAGCAATTTTTTCTTATTCCATGTGCAAAGATCTTTTAATTTACAATTATCTCCAATCCCATAATAGGCTTTCCACTACATGTAAGAAGGAACAAATATCAATTCCAAGATACTTGTACCAAGACACTTCCTCCAAAATGTTGTGCTATTTTTCTTATTCCATATCCAAAAATCTTCTATTTTACAATTATTTCCAGATCCATAATAAGCTTTCCACTACATGTAAGAAGGCACACATATCAATTCCAAGATACTTGTCTTGACATCTATAAAGAACTAACTAAATACTACTCAAAATTAATTAAACTAATCCTTTAAATCAAAAAAATATATAATATTATATTAAAAATATATAATTTAATTTACATGCTAAAAATAATAATACAATATTAAATAGCTTGATTAATAAATTTATTTTATAATAAATTAGTAGTAATAATTAATTAAAAAATAAAAAAACTAATGCTTGAAAGGATAATTTGAAGTACGGATAGGAAGATGTAACCAAACCAATGTAACAAAACTGTCAATTAAAAAAGAAATCACAACAAATTAAATTAGGTTATGTATAAAATAGATATTTTAATTGAGGTTAAAAAAGTAAAAGAATATATTAGCTTTTAATACTAGTTGTATTTGAAAATTGATTATGTTATAATTCCAATTTAATTGGGATTAAAATCAATTTAAAGAAACTTATAAAATTGACATTTTATGAGTTTTTATTATTGTAAACATAATATGAGTATGTGATTTTCTTCCATTTAATGTGCATTATGTATTTTTATGGATATTTGAAAGTTATAATTTTTTTTTTTAGAATTTTAGGTTGTTTATTAATATAAGAGTGGATTTTTTATAAGAAGAAAATACCATCTACATTTAGAAAGTTGATGATGATTTTATTTTAGGATTTTTTTTAATTTGTCAATATAAATATTAAAAATAGTAAGAAACAAAAGATCATTGGGATTCACCTTGTTGACCAATATCTTATCAAGTTCATTCATAAAGAGGGTTTTTAATAAATAAAAATAAGATAAATATATTATAGGTATTGGGACCATGTAGGATAGGGTGTATAGGTATTGGGGTTTATAAAAATAATATCTAGTAAAAATATAGTTTCTTTTATTAGAAATATGTATTGGGAGGGTTGCTCAACATAAGGTGTTTGTGAGGTATTTATCAATATATATTGAACTTAAAAGTCTTCTTTAATATCCCATGAATACAAGTGCTATATCACAAATTCACTAATTGAAAACCCTGTGCAAAGAGTAATCTTATTTAAACCATATACTACAATTTTTTTCTTCTAATTAGTCTACATGATTTTTAAAATTTGAAATTCATATCTTGTATATTGTTTAACCCTAGATTCATATCATCTATCTTATCTTTTTCTACAAATTATTTCTAAAAACTATGTAAAAATTATATATATATTTTTTAAGTAAACAAAACAATAAAAGAGATTTACTTGATTGTTTTGACAAACCTCAATTACTATGATTAGAATGATTACGTGATATAAATTAGAACGAAAATTTCAAAAATTATCTTTTCCCTTAACTCTCTTATCTTTACATTTAGGCTCTGAACTAATCTTCTTCTCCAATACTAGAACCATTTTTAGATAAAAATCTTCTAAAAAAGAATATTCCATTCATTCCTTAGATGTCATAGATCATGTTTTATTTTATTGAAAATACATTATTATCGAAACCATATTTTCCAAAATGGTGAGTTTATGGTGCAAAATAACATATAAACTTGTGAAATATTTCAACCTGTACTTCAATCGAATCGACTGGATCCACTGCTACTCGTGAAGAAATTATTTGGGTATTGATGTCTAATATTTAGAATTAAATGTATTAGTAGAAACAAAAATTCTTTTGAAGCCTTACATAATGCATAATGCCATTCCTTATGAATACCTCTATTCTTATAATCCCTCCCCAAAAGACTTGTTATTCATATTGACCCTATGGTAAACCCATCTACATCATGAGCACATGACTATGTAATGATCTAAATGCTTAAATTATCATAATAGAATAGAAGTACAGACCATGTACAAAATGTGACCATGGAGCACAACTCAAAGATAGATAAGTTATACAATAACTCCTTAAAGAATAAATAAACCCCCTCCAAATAACCAAATATATTTCATACTTCACAATTCACATGTCCCCAATAATGAATACATGATCTATTATATATAGCTATTCACACTTGCACACGAGGCCCCTTTACTAGTAGGTCGACACTATTGCATATATATTTACACATTAAATGTACATTTAGGCCCATATATTCCCCCCCTTGGGATCATATGGTGGAGACCCCACCCCTTCCCTTGAGAGGCTGAGCGACCTCCCGGTCTAGGATTGTTAAAATAATTTATTTGAAGCGACTCCTTAGATTCCTCTTTGGAACCTAAAACTCTATCACAAGTCCTTCTTCCTTGGCGCAGGTTGTGTGGCACCTGAAGACCCTCTCCTTAGCGCTTTTAAAATTTAATGCCGATAGTCCTAGATATATATGCTAGGCTTCCTCCTTTGATGTGACCACGAACTATGACCTTGGGACAAATCCCTTCATGACCCCATTCTTCGGGAATTTTGAGAGCTTCTCACTCCTCTTTCCCGATTCTCGAATCGATGAATGCTTCGGGACAAAATCTATGTCCACGTTCCTCTCACGATCAATGGCTGTGATGAAATCGTGAGTTTGGACTTCGCGAGTCTTCTCTTCTCCTGGCTCCTCGAGTATTCTCTCCTCGACCTATGCCAAAATGTGTGGATCTTTTCCATGTACCCTCTGGATCCAACGGTCCAAAATTACTCCGCGCCTCTCGAATTCGCCAAGGTCTCTATCTTCCCCTGGAAAACCTCCCGAAGTTCCCCCTCCCGAACCTCTCTATCTTCCGCCACCTATTGCCTCCTTGACAGGTGTTTTTCACTATCTTCGAGACTTCGGCAAGTCCCTGAATCATTTTCACACTTAGCGCAAATTATCCTTTTGAGACTTAGGTTGTTCTCGAAATCCTTCTGTGCTCCTTGCATATTTCTACGAAGACTCTTCTGTGATTTTGCTTGGCTTGAAAACCTTCAAAGTTCATCGTTCTGCCATGATATTTTGTATGCCCTCCTACAAAGTTCTCTCTCTTCCTCCTGAGCTTGTAACATAGACTTATAGTATCTTGGGTGCACTCCTTGCACTCAGCTAATCTATTCAACGACCTTTCCCTTTTCCTTCATGAGGGTTTAAGTCATCTCCTTTCCTTAGTCAATGCACTCTTGCAAAGCCTTCCTTCCGCAGAATGTTCAGTAATTATGAGATTCTCTTAAGGGTTCCAACACTCCCAACTATGTTGATTTCACACGTATTCTCACCAACTTGATGCCCTCCTGGTAGAGTGTCCCAGAGTCTTCAGTAGCTCTAAATTGTGCCTCCTCCCACACAATATTTATTTGCAAGGTAATTAACCACCTTGAAATTTCTTCCCAAGTCTGTGAATTAATATGGTATTCCCCCCTAACAGTCTCTCTTCTAAATCCACTTAGTTCATACACAGGCTCCTTGCATCAGCTCAGAGAGTTTCCTCTCTCTCGTGCGCACTCCTTGCACTTATCCTAGAGAAACAAACTTAACTTAGCACACTCTTTGATACAAAAATATGTCTCTATCCCTGCAAATCATTTCTAAAATCCATCTATAATTCCAAAGCATGTAAATAACATTCATAACACAACATCAATTACACAGAAACAGAAAATAGGAAAAACTGTCATTTTCTCTTAATGGTGGAATGTCAAATTTCAATAGTGGAGTCCGAACTACAACTAAGTCTCGGCTCTCATCAACTCTGCTAACTTGGCTTAAAATTATTTTTCATATGGGTTATGCCTTCTACAACAACCTGTTGTCCCCTTTTAATTTGTAACAATACACCAATTTATACAAGAGGGGCTCAATGAGCTTCCCTCACAAGATAAACTAGTGGTATAAAATCACCACACAATTAACAATCTAATGGGAAAATTACAATGATGGAAATATTCTCTAAATCGGATGCAGATCCCTATTGCTATCATCCACTTAATGGTGACCTTATCTCCTACTTATGTGAAACCACAACTTGGCTCTTCCATCTTGTCCTTGCTAACTGCCTGGATCACACTTTCGATTTTCGAGGAAAAACCAGAGGACGACGCCTCTATCTTTCTTGAATGTGAACCATGTGAATTAATTGATTGTCACGTGTTGAGGTGGAGCAATTCTCCTACATCATACTCCATGTCTACGAAAATCATGAGCTACTACTCATGATCTTTCCAACATTGTTGAAATATTCCTGGATCCCAAACTTTCTCTTGGAGTTGTCTTTCGGATCCTCTGTTTTGATTCTTATGCTCCTACATCATCCCCTCTGTTTGTGTAGGTTTCCTTTCATCTACCTTCCTCGTGCTGACCGTTTCTTTTTCCAATTCGAACATCATATTCCTCATCTCCTCAACCACCTCTTCCAGTTGTTCCACTAGCTGACTCTTCTTTGCATAATAGCTCGTTGCATTTCCTCCTTGCCTCTGGGTAAATAAAACTGATCTCCCATGTTACCTTCTCCATCTCTTGTTGCCTAAGCTCTCCACTCTATTGTATCTTCCACCTCTACAAAATTCTCATCTTAGAGCTACTGATCAGCTTCTCCTCCTCACAGATTATCTGATGTCATTTCTTCAGTTGGTTCCTTTCTAGCTTCCTGTAGCTACAACTCGTGCTGGTGTGTCTCCTCTGGCATGGATATATTTTGCAAGTCAACTTCTGATTTCGGATCGTCCAACCAATCCTCCATTTCCTTTAAGGCCAATTCCCTCTGAGTGAGTGACTCAACTGGGCACTCCTCGATTGAGAGAAATCTTAGTATCTTCTCCTCTTCATTCACGACAGTCTCAGCTTTCTTGTCCTTCTATTCCATCTTCAATGTATGTGATATCCTCTCGTCGGCTACTTGGTAGTAATATCTCGAATCCTCCAATAATCAGAATGGTCCTATGATCCTTTTCTTCAAAGACAAAAGTTTTTAACCTCTCATCGTCTTCATTCACATGACTCACAATCCCATGTGAATATTCATCTGGGTGAGGTTTCTCTCCTACCTCCTCATATGTCAACTCTCTCTCCTAACGTGAACCCTCAACTGAGCTCATCTCTTCTCCCTTGCCCACTTGGAAAATTGGGATGTTTGCTATTCCCACCTCATAGTCTATGAGATCCATTGATCCCTTCTCTTTTCCCACCTGGAAATCTATGAGACCTCTGCCAGATCTGTTTCCTTCATCAATGAGGTTTTTAGCATGCCTCAACCACCTTTTTGGCATATGTTGTTGTCTTCTAGTCAATATCTTCTGAACAAGCCATTTCGTTGTCCTGTTTAATGTCCATTCATACATCCAACACACCCTTGCCTCCTACTGCATATTGAATGCTAGCGTCTTTGCCTGTGCTCATATTTTACTGAGCTCCTTGTCTATCTCCTCTCTCCTCTTCTGTGGGCAGACTTCTCCCTGACTGCGTTCATGACTTACAACGACCATCTCGCTTCACCTACAACCCACCTAGTTGTTCACCATCTATTGCACACATTGTAAAATCTTCAACAGAGTATCTCACTCTATCTCCCTTACCTAGAAAAATAAATTATGTATTATCTCTGATACCATGTGGAAAATACCTGACCCCTTCTCCTGAGGGGCTACGCGACCTCTTTGTATAGGATCGTTAAAATACTTGAGTCGAAGTGACTCCTTAGATTCCTCTTTAGAACCTGAAACTCTATCACATGTCCTTCTTCCTTGGAGCAAGTTGTGTGGCACCCGCAGACCCTCTCCTTAGTTATTTTAAAGTTTAACGCCAATAGTGCTAGATCTCTATGTTAGGCTTCCTCCTTTGATGTGACCATAGACTATGACCTTGGGACAACTCCTTTCACAACCTCGTGCTTCGATACTTTTACGAGCTTCTCACTCCTCTTTCCCGATTCCCAAATCGACAAATACTTTGGGACCAAATCTATGGTCCATGTTCCTCTCGCGATCAATGGCTGTGATCAACTCGTCAGTTTGGACTTCGCGAGTCCTCTCTTCTCCCGGCTCCTCGGGTATTCTCTCCTCGACCTATCCCGAACTGTGTGGATCTCTACCATGTACCCTCTGGATCCAACAATCTAGAATTACTTTGCACCTCTCGACTTCACCAATATCTCTATCTGCCCCTGGCAGACCTCTCGAAGTTCCCCATCCCAAAACTCTCGATCTTCTGCCACTTGTCTCCTCCTTGACATGAAATTTTCACTATCTTCGGGACTTATACAAGTTCATGACTCCTTTGCAAACTTATCACAAATTCTCCTTTCCAGACTTAGGTTGTTTTCAAACTCCTTCTGCGTTGCTTGTAGAGTTCTACATAGACTCTTCTATGATTTTTCTCATCTTTAAAACCTTCAAAGTTCATCATTCTGCTATGAACTTTATAATGCCCTCCTCGCAAATTCTCTCTCTTCCTCCTGAACTTGTAATATGGACTTACAGTATCGTGGGTGCACTCCTTTCACTCAGCTAAGATATTCAACGACCTTCCTGAGGATTTAAGGCATCTCCTTTCCTTTGTCGATGCACTCTTGCAAAGACTTCCTTCCTCAGAATGTTCAGTAATTCTGACATTCTCTTAAGGGTTCCAACACTCCCAACTTTGTTGATTGTGCACGTCTTCTCAACAAGTCGATGCCCTCTTGGCAGAGTGTCCCAGAGTGTTCAATAAATATGAATTGTGCCTCCTCCCACATAGTATTTATTACCAAGGTACTTAACCACCTTGAAATTTATTCCGAAGTTTGTGAATTAATCTATTATGCCCCCATGGAAGTCTCTCTTATGACTCCACTGAGTTCAAACACGCACTCCTTGTGTCGACTCACAAAGTTTCCTCTCTTGTCGTGCACTCCTTGCACTTAGCCTAGAGAACCATACTTAGCTCAACACACTCATGGATATAAAACCATGTCTCTATCCCTGCACTCGATTTCTAACATCCATTACACAGAAACTGAAAACAGGAAAAATTGTCATTTTGTATTAATGGTGGAATGTCAAATTACAATAGTGGACTTCAGACTACAACTAAGTATCGGCTCTCATCAACTCTCCTAACTTGGCTTACAATGATTTTTCATCCGGCTTCCACTTCCTACAACAACCTATCGTGCCCTTTTACTTTGGAACAATACACTGATTTATACAAGAAGGGATCAACAAGCTTTCCTTGCAAGCTAAACTAGTGGTGTCAAATCACCATTTGAATACCTATCTAAAGGGAAAATTAAAATGATGGAAATCTACTCCAAATCAGATGCACATCACTCATACCGTTAACCACTTAATGGTGACCTTATCTCCATCTTGTGCGAAAGAACAACTTGGCTCTTCCATCTTGTCCTCATTAACTTCCTGGATCACGCTTTCGATTTTAGAGGAAAAACGAGAGGACAATGCCTCTCTCTTTATTGAATGTGCACCATGTGAATTAATTTATTGGCGCATGCTGAAGTGGAGAGATACTCCTGCATCATCATATTATATAGTTTTAGCCATATATATATGCCCCCCTTTGGTCATAACATAGTACCCTCCTTCAAAAAGAATTGTCCTCAAAGCTTTACAATTAAAGGCTTCACATGTGATGAAATCAAGTAATATTATTTTCTTATGTTCCTACTTTATTCATTCCATTGTTGATGATCTATCCATCCAAAATCAATTATTTCCTTTCTTAATCCTTGGTGTCTAGTTGTTGCATAATTTTAATTCCCTTGATTCCATGTATCATTGTTCAATTTTCTCCAATTTGTAGTAGATGTTGGTCTATTATAATATATTCTTGAATAATGGTTTTGTGATGTCATATTCCATCTTCTTCCTTGGTAATGCTCATCATGGATTATTTTAGGGGCTAAATTTCGTTCATGAGCTAATTTTCCATTGTTTTTCTCAAAAAAATATTTGCTATTCTAAAATTGATTCACCCAAATTCTATAGGATAAAATTATTTTACCCTAAAAATTACCAAACTTTTATACAAACTATATAAAATCCTCAGAAATTTGAATATTTTTAAAAAAATATCGCCAAACATTTATAGTTGGCATATGAAACGTTACTAATATTATCCAAGGTTTCTACATTTTAAAATAATTTTTCATCCTTAAAATCATCCCCGATGCTGATATCAGTCTTCTTTTATTCCTTGAAATCTTTCCCGATAATGAGGGTGTCGATATGGGTTGGCATTTGATGGTTTTTCTTCACTCTACATGTACATCAGGGATAATTTTAAGAATGGAAATTTATTTTGAAATGTACAAACCTTGGTGAATCTTACTTGTCCTTCATATGTCAAATATAAATGTTTGGTGATATTTTTGTTAAAATATTCAAATTTATAAGGATTTTATATAGTTTTTTATAAAATTGGTGATTTTTAAGGTAAACTAATTTGGTCCTATAGAATTTGGGCATATAATTTGTAATACCCCAAGGACGTGCCCCAATTGTATTATGAATTGTAATTTTGTTTTATAGACTGGTGAGCCAAGTTTATATAAGCTAGTGGGCTTATGTGTTATTTCGGCCAGGGAGCCTAAGTGTTGAGGGTCAAGAGCCTGATTTTTGTACATGTAATTATGCACAGTATTAATACAAAAACATCTCTGCGTGTGGACTGACCACGATGAATGAGTGATGGGGGACTAAGATTCTACAAAACCTGGTTAAGAGAGAGGGGGCTGAAAGGTTATAAGAGGGGCTAATCTTGAGGGCTTAAGTCCTTGGGAATAATAATTAAATATTATTCCAAAGCTGTGAAAATGTATATGTTTTATCCTAAGTTCCTGGAAGGGGAACGTGTGCAAGATGGGAAACATGCATCCCCAGGGAGACAAGTGTTGACTTAGGCGCATGCAGTTAAAACCAGAGAAGTAATCTATGTTGGGGGTTCATCCTTCATTCTTCCATTTGCCACCTGAGTCTGGGGGTTCGTCCTCCATTCTTTCATGGGTTGTCCGAACTGTGTGGATCTACATCTGAGGGCTTCATACCTCATGTAGTTCTGAAACCCAAAACCGTGAAACCCAGTGGTAAACCCGTGGACTGAGATGAGTCTCCTTTGTGTCTTGTGAACCCTGAGCCTATTTTTATTGTCCA
The DNA here is from genome assembly GCA_010110895.2 of Picea sitchensis. Classification (NCBI taxonomy): domain Eukaryota; kingdom Viridiplantae; phylum Streptophyta; class Pinopsida; order Pinales; family Pinaceae; genus Picea; species Picea sitchensis. Next base: position 134,317 of record SNQJ01S0011515.1, read on the forward strand.
TTGCAGGTGTGTTTTAATGACGAACTATTATGGTCACACAGTCCCTTGGCTAAGTGTAATTGGCTACTATCACCTGTCCTCTGTTGAGTCTTACTGGTGTTCTCCTTATGTTGGAATGGAACTAAATAAAGAGGTTTTATGGCCTGTGTATACAACACTCTCTCCAGGTGAGAGAGATGGTTGAGGTTGAATAAGTAGGTTGTCAAACCTGTGGGTGAGTCTCTCTAGCTGAGAGAGTGTGTGCACGAAGTGAGTACTCCTGGAATGGGTGTTGTAGTTGCCACAGATCTCATAGACTTTCGGTGCGTTCTATTTCTAAAGCCCAAGGCAAGGGAGGTTTAGCAGTTGAAGGGATGTCTAAGTGACAATGAAGGTGTATACTCATGGGGTGGGACAAACATGTGGGGAACGAGAATCTGTGAGTAGTGGGCATAAGTGGCTCCTGGGAGAGAATCTTTCTTTTGTGACTGTGTGTCTTCATGTTGACCCTGCCTAGCCTAGGATTCCCCTACTCGGTGGAGCTTAGTCCTAGCTCGGGGGTGACCTACTGCTGAGAGTGATGAGTAGTGCGGTCTAAGGATGGGAGTTTTGTGGAAGGTTTTCATGCAATTGGTGAAATTACTACAGTTTCAAAGATAAGTATCAATTTGTGTTTAATATTATGTTTTGCATACCTATGATGCTTATAAGATTATCATGTATTTTTTTACGCATATGAATTATTGTTAATTACCTTAATTATGTATGTTAGTAGTAATTAGGTGCTACTCTGTGTTAAGTCATTGATATTAATTTAAATGCATATTATATAACTATTATTCCGGAGTAACATTACTCATTAGTTCAGAGATTAAAAGGATAAGTAGTAGTTGTGTTGGTATAATCGCCCGGTCCTTGGAGGGTCGGGGATGTTACATAATTTTTAGAATGACGAATATTTTTTTTGGAAAATACATGGAAAATTATCCCCTGGGAAAAATTTAGCCCCTAAAATTTTCCGTTATGTGCATTTGATCTAAATTCTTTTAAGAGACAATGGAATCCTCTATCTTCCTTTCTTTCTTTTATATTATTCTATCCTTGGATATAATACCATCATATTTGTCATGTACATCCTCTAGATGGAGTTCAAATTCTCCAGGTATGTTCTTGTGACCTTCTTGAATCTTGTCTTCTTTCTCCTTTTGAAGCTGCAATGTCACCATATTTATCAAATTCTTATGTCCTTCTGCATTTTTTTATTTTACCTCATCACTATTTAGGGATTCTTAAACCTTGTTGAAAATTTCATCTTCAAGTCTTTTGATAGATTCTTCATCCAAGATCATTTATTTTTCTTGATTTTGACAATGCATATTTTCTTCTTTTAATCTCTTAACCTCGTCCAATATTTTTTTATCATGGTTTTGTAATATGCATATCTCTTCTTCTTTATTTTTCAATTTTTCCCTTCAATCATCATTTTCCCACTTTATTTTGCTACTCTTTTCTTCCTTTAAGTTCTTAATCTCCTTAATAAGTGATTAGTTAAGGGATTGCAACTTGGTGAACTCATTGTTTTTCTTCGTAATACATTTTCTTAGCTCCTCATTATACTTTTGAAATTTCAATATATTTTCTTTCTATTCCTTTAATTCTAGTTTAATTTTATGCATCACCTCCATTTTTTTATCCTTGATCCACTTATTTCAAAATAATTCTTTAAATACTTCCCATGTGGTGTTTCTTCTAGTACCTTCATCAAAGTTATACAACCGTTTACCGGCTTCACCATTCAAACACATGCCTTTCCTAAAAGGATTCTTGCAATTTTTCTTTATCATTCTCAATCATTCCCAAGGACTTGTTTCATCATTGTCTTAATATCCACTAAAGTTAGGTATTTCGATTGATTCTTATTTGAGGTCTAACACAAAAGTTAACTTCCAGCCTCAGTATATTAAGGATCATGATCTTAAATAGTTGTAATCATTGTTCCAATATTTTATTGTATGTTTTCTCTTTCCAACAGCTTTTGAATCAACTCAATGAGACATTCTAATGAAGTGTTATGGTATTTTTAAGTTAACAGACCTCTGAAAACCTAATTTGGAGTTTGTCCTTCTATCTAACCTTCCTTATTATGTATCTTTGTAATTTATTTCATTTTGAGTATAAAATTCAGATCTGTAGTAATTCGAAATGTTTTCTTTGAGATAACATAGGCCTCACAAAAATTGGATGTGCCAAGTGGTAGTTATGATAACTTCCCCACACCTTGTTGATTTTTCGCCCTTCTAGGAGAAAGAACATGTACAGAGTGTCACGTGCACAATACTTGATATTTGATTCTACAAATTGTACCCAAAATACTATGGACTATACGTTTTCTAACAAAATTGGTCTTACATAATTTGGATCTTCTATGAATAAGTTATTGTTGTTTTACCCATAACACCAGTCTCAGGCTAGTTATAGAACTAGTAAAAAGCTCCTAGGAATTATACGGAGTGTATCTCTGCACGTACAAGGACCCAAAATCTTAAATCCGTACCAAAGGTACTATGATAAGTCCTCTAAATATTGTTCAAGTTTCAGATTCACAAGTCGATCCAAGAATCATTTATAGTGAAAATTCCAAAATGACTATATTGAGGAACCAAAACCCTAGGATCGATGCTCTGAAACCAAATGCAATGATCCAAATGGTTAAATTATCATAATAGAGGAGACATACACACCATGTACAAAATCTGAGCATGAAGCATGACTCCAAGATAGATAGGTTACACAATAACTCCTTAAAGGATAGGGAACCCCCTCCAAATAACCAAATACTTTTCATACTTCACAATCGACATGTCCTCAATAATGAACACATGATTTCTTATATATAGCTATTCACACTTGCACATGAGGCCCCTTTACTACTAGGTCAACCCTATTACATATATATTTACACATTACATGTACATTTAAACACATATATGCCCCCTTGGGGTCATACCATGTACATTTAGCCATACATATGCCCCCCTTGGCTCATAAGAGATTGATGATTTTCCCAAGTTTCAATTTGTTTAGAAATCCAAATCAAATTAGAACCCTTCTTACAATATTTAACAATTACACATTAAGATTTTAACTTTGGTGAATTATTTTTTGTCAATATTTTTTTATTCTTATGTCTAATAATTTCTTTCCTGTTTATTATTAATGTTTCTTTCTACTTTCTTATATTGTTTAACCTTTTGAACTTTGTTTATTAATATATTTATATTTAACTATTTGAATTTCCTACCATTATTCTAATATTATCTTCATATTCCTTGCATATCTACTTATGTTCATATCTCATTATGTTCATATCTCAATAAGAATAAGAATTGGCATATGAAATTATGTTTTTACATGTGGTTTTATGTCAAACCATAAGTTTAAAAATTAGTTGATGTCATTACCATATAATTATTAGTTGATGTCTAATAATTTCTTTCCTGTTTATTATTAATGTTTCTTTCTACTTTCTTATATTGTTTAACCTTTTGAACTTTGTTTATTAATATATTTATATTTAACTATTTGAATTTCCTACCATTATTCTAATATTATCTTCATATTCCTTGCATATCTACTTATGTTCATATCTCATTATGTTCATATCTCAATAAGAATAAGAATTGGCATATGAAATTATGTTTTTACATGTGGTTTTATGTCAAACCATAAGTTTAAAAATTAGTTGATGTCATTACCATATAATTATTAGTTGATGTCTAATAATTTCTTTCCTGTTTATTATTAATGTTTCTTTCTACTTTCTTATATTGTTTAACCTTTTGAACTTTGTTTATTAATATATTTATATTTAACTATTTGAATTTCCTACCATTATTCTAATATTATCTTCATATTCCTTGCATATCTACTTATGTTCATATCTCATTATGTTCATATCTCAATAAGAATAAGAATTGGCATATGAAATTATGTTTTTACATGTGGTTTTATGTCAAACCATAAGTTTAAAAATTAGTTGATGTCATTACCATATGGAAGTAACTAGAGTTCATTGAAATTTGATTAGTATGTATCAATCTTAACATTAGATTTTTTTTATAAGAGTAAAGTATACTAGTTAGTTATATATTTATAAATTTATTCATCAATTCATTACTTTGTTGTTTAATCATTTATTAGAATTGGTTATATCGAATTAATTACTTAGTCATCTTTTTCTATGGTTTGATATTTGTTGACATTATCAACTCTAATCACTAATTGATATAGGTTTTTAGTTGACATTACCAACTTTAATTACTAATTGATATATGATTTTAGATGAATGACTATGTAATGAGTATTATTTAGCCACATTTAATTATGTAATGTGTAATGACTATGATTTTAGATGAATGCCTGTGTAATGAATATTATTTAGCCATGTTTTGTGTAATTGATAATTTTATCAATTTCTTGATGAAAAATTCTATAATTGTTTTACATATCAAATGGTATTGAATAATTAATGATATCCAATAATTAATATTATCAAGATAAAAAATCTATTATTTCATAGACCATATATCATTCTCTTCATATATATGCTCCTTTCGAGGCCTACTCCACTATATATTAAATTGATAAATAAAAAAAAATCTATTATTTCATGGACCACATATCATTGTCTTTATATATGTGCCTTCTTTTTAGAACTACTCTATAGATCAAATTGATAAAATATCTTCTTGGTTATTTGATCTTGATGCATTCCTACTTTTGAGACCTTCTCATTTTTATATCATTGCAAACTTTGATTGATCATTTGCACCTAATCTATGCCTTATGTTTAGGCACACTCATCAATAGAACAATTGATTTTTAAGTTGGAAAACTTTCAACACCAAATCATTAGATCTACGAATTCCCATTCAAAACCCCACTCTCCATTATCTTACATTTATCTATGGATTAGTTCCACCATTTCCAATAGAGTACCAATTTTTTTATTAATTATATGAAACTCAAGCAAACTCTACTGATCCCCTAATGGCCACCGAAAACAAAATATCCACTAATTATGTGAAGATATTTTAGACATCAGATGAGATATTTACACGAACCTCCTCGAACTTTACAATGCTTCCATTCAATCTGAATTAGTAAATATTGATCACCTCCTATGGATGGAAATGTAGACTATACTCCACCCTAACCCCTTGGATATTTCTCTTGATATAACTACGTCTCTTTCCATGGCCTCTCCCTTACTCACCATGACCCACACACTCCACCATTGGTTATATTTTAAAATCCTCTTTACCTTTTGAAATGAAAGGGCCATTGACACGCCATGGAGAATTATCCTCTAGGATCACCTAGACTAATGATATTTCTCTAAAGCTTGATTATTGTTAGCAACCTATATCAACACTACGATTTATCTCCCAACACATACCTTCCCTCTCTCTAATTGATACTAATTTTGCTCGAAGGACTACCCGTCATGCATACTAGATATGCTCCATGAATATGAGCCTATGACAAATATCCTAGCTACAACACCTTCAATACCAATTTGTTTCAAAACCATACCTCGAACAAATCATGCACCTATTAGAAATATAGTGATTAGGAATGAAATTTGTATCCTACTACCTTTGGTATTAATAAATGAATTCTCCACAAAAATTATACTACCTTGGTAATAATAAATGAATTCTCCGAAAAAAAATATACTAACTTGGTATTAATAAATGAATTCTCAAAAAAAAAAAACTATACTACCTTGGTATTAATAAATGAACTCTCCACAAAAAAAACATTATACTACCTTGGTATTAATAAATGAATTCTCCACAAAAAATTGTTAATAAACGTCAACCATAATCACCAATATTATTGCTTCCACTAATGGAAAACTTCTCAACTCAATAATTTCCAATGGGATGATTGCACCCTCTTCCTTTCTCAATTTCCAATGGGATGATTGCACCCTCTTCCATTCTCAATGAGAGATATCAAATCATGATATTATATTAGGTAAAATCCACATAGGGCACATTGTTAGAACCATAAATTTATTATCTAGAATTGTGTTCTCTTGATGCAGGTGGATATTGGTGGTCACCCACCTTTTCCAATTGGTTCAAAACAATTTTCTCACAATTTTGGTAATTTACTATTTTAGTAGTTTTTAACTTCCGGGGCCATTTTGAGGGCCTAAATGAAGGTTTTTTAGGATCACAATTCTCAATGACAGTTTTAGGTTCTGATTGGGCCCCCAAAATAAATCTCCTCGACGATACATTTCCAACGAGATACCGTTCACCCCATACGAAGATTGTATCCCAAAGTTACGCCCCTGAGAAGTTGATACACCAAACTACCCAAAACGGGGTCCACAAAACTATTGGATTTTCATCTTCCAGGATTAGGGTTTTGGATTTTATTTATGATGAAAACGCCTTTGGAGCCTCATTAAAAAATCATATTCTTGCGAATGCGATTAGCCATCACATTGCTTCTCAGAGATAAGTTGCCACCATTCGAGCAAGTCTTTCACTCTGCAATTTTACAGTCTTTGGACATTTTCTCTCATTTATAGAAATTGGGTATTACTGTATCTATGTGTTTATTATTGCATATGTAATAAAATTATGTTATATTATTAGATATCTGAGATATATTTGTATATTTATTTTTTATATCTCCGCTCTCATTTCATGCCGAAAATAATTTGGATCAGTGGTATCATAATAGGCTACTCTTGATCATTTTTCAGTGCATGTACCCGACGAGGTCCGACTATAGAAATTTGGGTATTGATCTTGTCTCTCTTGAAGACAATCATTCTCATGCGCCCAAGAAACCCTCCATGGCGGAAAAAAAAAAAAATGACAGAGCAGGTGATTCTATTAATCTATTGCTTGAGCAAGCTCTCACGCGACAAAGGGATGTAATGATGGAGAATTTTTCCCACATTCTTCAATTCCTGTCGATAAAGGAAGGCACATCTTCATCAAGTGGACACTTTGGGGGAACATCTCCTTTCAAGGTACAATTCAATTTTAATATTCCTATATTTGAAGGTCAGATAGATGTGGACGCCCTAGACAACTGGTTAAATTTGTTAGAAGGTTGTTTTTTTGTTCCCAATTTTTATGATAGTGAAAAGATCCGCTTCGCACTCCCTAAGTGTCTCCCCCATGTCAAACATTGGTGGGAAAATTACTCGGAGCAAAGTTCCATAGAGAAGTCTGGAATATATGGGGTCGAGCCCACTTGGGATTTTTTTGTGGATGTGGTCAAGGAACAATATTACCCTATTGGAAACTATGAAGACCAATACATGAGATGGACCACACTATGGCAAGAGAGGGGCCAAGTAGTTCCGAAGTTCACCAATACCTTCCATACCTTGTGCACCAAGCTGGGTATCAAAGACTTTGAACGACATTTGGTTATGAAATATCGTGGGGCCCTACAAAGATACATCCAAACTTAAATGGATTTTCTGGACATCTCATCACTGAGTGTTGTTTATCAATATGTTGTTAAAATCAAGAAGAAATTTAAGTACTAGAATGAATAGTTGTTCATGTCAGCAAATCCGCAACAACCAATGTATGATAAAGACAGCCCTAAAAAATAGTCTCCCAAAAACTATTCCAAGCCATAGGAAAAGAAGGATCACATGAAAACAAAGAAGGACACCGTAAAATGGTGTGATTTCCACAAAATCCCTTGGCACAACACCGATGAACGTGGCTCAAAATAGTCATTGGTGGCCAAGATCAAAGACAACGAGCCAAACCCTGGTTCAAAATCTGATTCTGAAAATACTAGTAAAAGACAGATCATCGAAGAAGACCCTACTGCTATTATCATGACCGCAATGATTCAACCAGAAGAACCAAGAGATACAGAAGAGGAGGAATACCTTTTTAATTGATATATGTGGGTGAAGGGGACCCCGCTACATTTTATTGTTGTTAACGGAAGCCATAAGAACCTCATCTCAATAGTGGTCGTCAAACAATTGAGATTGTCGACAACACCACACCCGCAACCATAGAATATTGGGTGGCTTCTCCAAGGATGAGATCTTCGTGTCATACAACACTCTCGATTGTTATACGACATCCCGCCCTTCAAGGATGAAGTATTATGTGATGTTTCCCCACTGGATGTCTATGATTTTCTCTTGGGCCAACCATATATGTGGAAACACCATGTTATTTATGAGTCTCGACCCCACAGTGTCATTGTTTCTCGAGGGAGTCATATCTACAGAATACCAGAGGTGGTTCTGACTAATGTTCCACCTAAACAATGTTGAAAGTTAATATACCATACTACAAAATTTATCTTCTTCACAATCTGTTCAAAAGGGGAACCGAAGGATACTGCAACCACTATAGCCTCATCCCAAGAACCTTCTTTCCAACAGAAGCAAGTCGACAATATTGCATAAAAATTTAAAGATTCCTTATGCACACAAGTGTCTCATGTATCCATACTGGTTAAAAAGGTCCAACCCTTCAAGCCACAGGTTCGTGACAACCTTCAACAAGATAAGCAAAGCAAATTCTCCAACAAGGAAATCAACTCATCAAGATGCAGATTCAACAAACGCTTTTCCCTCTCCCCCGGACACTCAACGCAATGGATACCATTTCTTACTAAGTGTAACGACCTCCTATCTACAATGCGTTCCCAAAACGCCCAACAAACTATATTCTTCTCATGGCCAAAACGGCGGTAAAATTTCGACATTTGCCAGAACAACTCACACAAACTTGCAGAAACGAAATTTGCCGAATATACAAA
>SNQJ01S0011516.1:0-14697 GCA_010110895.2 Picea sitchensis
TCTGAATTGGAAGCCTACAAGCAAGAGCTAGCCATGGCAAAGGAAGCCTATGAGAAGGAACTTAACTTGTACACCCTAGCTCGCATAGCGACCATGTCAGAGAGAACTACAACAGAGAATCCGTGTAGCGAATATATGTGCAGTCAATGTGGGGACATCTACTATCAAGAAGGCTACAAAGTAATTCAAATTCCAATGCTAGGAGCTTCCCCTGCACCTTCAACTGTTGCAGTCAAAGAAGAACACCCTACTGTTACACAAGAACCAACAGGACCTTCCAAAATTAAGACTGAGCCCTGGCCTGCAACAAATGTCAAAACTGAAACCCCTACTTTTGTTAATAAAGCTGTACAAACATTGCCTATTGATGAATCTGCCCCTCCTAGCCAGATCAATACCCACACCTTTGTGGAACAAGCCACTTAGACCCTACCTCAGCCGACTACTTGCAACGCTGAAACACAAACTCAGCCATGGGATGAGCAGGCAATAATACAGAAATGGAAAAAAGAGTCTGTTGTTACACAGGCCAAAAGCCTGCAGGAACACAGACAAATCTAGTTAAATCATATCTACTCAAATTGGGAAGCTTTGGAGAAAACACGCCAAGAATCTCGTGCCCTTAAGAAACAGAATAAAGAGCTAAAAGGCAGATTGCTCCTGATATTTTACTTGGCATAAAAGCTATTGGCTGCATGGAAACCATCCTGCAATTACTCTCTATTCCTAATGGAACAACTTACATGGTTTCAGATCAAATCAGTCAAAGAAGGCAGACCCCATGCAGTATTAAATCCAGCAGATTTTATTAAAACCTTTGCAGAAGCCTCTGCTATGGATCAACACCTCCTCTCTGAGGCATATTTTCATAATGAGGCCATCCCTGAGAACAAGCAGCTTAACCTTAACCCTCTTGTCGGTGACATCCAGATTCGGGCACTCACTTCCTTCCTTAACAATCAGATTATATGGAAGGATGACTTCCTAGCTGCCAAGCACAATGAGGATAACCGCCTTCTCTGGATAAGGCCAGAGCCACAAAAAGATGCCACCTTTGTTATAGAGTATTATCAGTTTTTAAAGAAACCTGGGATGACTCAACATATTCAACAATTACAGGCATCAGTGTTTTAGGAGTGTCAACATTTCATTAAATCAACAAAGATTGCTTCCCTATAGGCAAATAACATGTTTTGGCAACAATCTACTAAGAAAAGACAGGAACACAATCCTTTTAGCCCCACTAATATTGAGATAGCAATCTCCAGGGTACCTAGCTACATCAAGTGTGTTCAACAATGTGCTGAAAGATGGATAGGGTACCAGTTTCATTTTCCTATCCTCTGGATGCCAGCAGAGAAATATCAAGTCCATTATAAGTTGCCCAAGAAGGCCGAAACAACATCTTGGCAAAGGTTACAGCGCATTTAAGGGTTCAGAGCTCCAACAGACATCACCTTCCACAACTACTGCTTGAGTAACTTGCACGCTCAGGTTAGGTATTCAGATTCTGACTCAGAGTGAAGTTGCCTGAGGACATGCAACATTTTAAGTTGGGGGGGATGTTAGGACCATACAATGTACCTTTTTGCTCACACTTTTTGTTACCTTTTCACCTTGTTTCACTCACATTTAAACTCACATTATCACCTTACCCTATCTTTCCAAAGGTATATAACTCTCTTCTCTTTACTATATGTTTAATTCGTTTTGCATATAATTTTACATTACTCTCGTACTTAACCATTGATCAGAAAGGTATAAGTGCCGAAACAGTTTGAACTGCAGATTAGCATTGAGGCCTGTTGCTGTAACACCCTGTGGCTGAAACAGTCTATGGACTACGATGTTGAAACAACAACTCACACAGAAGAATCTGTTACACTCTTCATGGTCTACAATGCTGAAACAACAACTCACACAGAAGAAGTTGTTACACTCTTCATGGTCTACAATGCTGAAACAACAACTCATATAGAAGAAGTTGTTACACAGACCGTGGTCAATGATGCCGAAACAACAACTCACACAGAAGAAGCTGTTACACAGACCGTGGTCAACGATGCTGAAACAACAACTCACACAGAAGAAGCTGTCACACAGTCCACAATCAATGATGCTGAAATAGAAGCCGCACCTTGAGCTAGCATTAACCATTGCTGCTGCCTGAGACCAAGTTGCTGAAATAGTCAGAATGAAAATCCCGTGGCTGAAACAACCCACGATTTGCGATGCTGAAACAACATACAACAACAGTAACAAGAAGACAAATAAAGAAGCTGTTACTCCAGCTGCAACAGCAACAGCTCACTCAACACTTGTAATAGCATTCTGTTGCAGGAGACTAGGATATCCTATTCCAGTTTAGAAAGTCGATCTGACTAAGAATAGGACTCAGATGTACACCTGTAATTTCCCATGGCTGAAACAACTCCACGCATTTTATGGCCGAAACAATATACAACAGTAGTAATAAGAAGACAAATAAAGAAGTCAGCATCTAAATTAAACAGCAACAAATTTCACTCAACACTTGTAATAGCATTCTGTTGTGAGAGAATAGGACATCCTATTTCGGTTTAGAAAGTCGATCCGACTAAGAATAGGACTCGGATGCACACCTGTAATTTGTTGATCAAATTGTATGGAAGGGATTCTCCTTTTTAAACAAGAGGAAATCATCATTAGAGGATTCATATTTTAGCCAGAAAAATATTTTACGTGAGAGGGACGGTTTCCACTGTGATTGTAAATGTAAACACAGCTGATGATGTGAATAAAAGATTGTTCGAAAGCATTTTCCCTCTAGTTCCTATTTGGGGAATATTGTGGTGCTGAGGGCCCACCTTCACAAGATTCACCCATTAGCTTTGTAGAGTAAGTTAAAGTTATTTTTGTTCATGCCTTGATTAAATCTTCATTTGTTGAAACACTACTTTATTGAAATCTATCTAATAAACTTTGTTTCTACCGCATTGTTGCATTGTTTTCATATGATTCATGCTTGGGTAACCGTTAATCATTCTAGTTAGTAATCATGCTTGGTGAATTTATGAAAGCCTGATAATCTGTGCAGAAACAAGTGTTGAAGTTTCCTGCTTAGGAATAGGGTCTTGTTCTGTGTTACAGAATAGTTAGCCTTCAAATGTATGTCAATTATTTTTGAGTTCATGAAAGTGCTAATCAGAAACAGGTGCTAAATATTCCTACTCGAGGAATAGGGTCCTGTTCCCCTTCCGCTAAGAGATAGTTAGCTCCTCAAGCAGGTGTCAATTATTTCAGTTAAGAAATGAGTTCATGAAGTGTGATGATCGGAACAGATGCTGAAGTTTCCTGCTATGGGAATAGGATCCCTGCTCTCCGTTACAAAATAGGATGGTCTTCCTTTGCAAATGTCCCAAAATACTTTTCCAAAGTTGTTATTTCTTGTCGTAATCCAGGATTCTTGGATAATTATTTCTTTAAACATTGAACTCGCACAGGTAGATTGCTTTCTTGTAATTCAAGTTAGAACTTTAGTTTGTTCAAGGTAAAGTGTGATTAATATTTTTTTATTACAACTCTAGGTTGCTTTTTGAGATTGAGCATATATAGTGCATGATTACCTTGAAATAATGTGACTTCGGTTACACCGTATGTAGCACTGGATTGTTTAGTTAAATAAGAATTATAGTGACTTAAATAATGAGTACATCAACCCTTAGTATCTAGTGATATACAACCAAAACAAAAAGTGTCATTGCCTCCAACCACTCCTACCTAGCCCCAAAGACAACCCATAGTGCCAAAACATAGAGTAGTTGGGAAAATGAGAAGGAGGCAGAGGATAAATCTGGAGAACCTAAGAGAAGAACAACAAAATTTGGTGAGGCTACCAAACAAAAAACTTCAAAGAAAAAGGAAAGAAGATAAGTTGAATATGAAAGTATCAAGCATATCCCACCAATAAAATTAGGAAGAATGGATAGGGATCACACAAAAGATGCCATGCACACCCCCACCGTTGATCTCAACATGTATGACTAGGCACCACCCTCAAAATATGTTTTAATATGCATTTCTTTACCTAAATCCTATGAAAAGATGCCATGCAAATCCCCACCATCGATCTCAACATATATGACTAGGCACCACCCTCAAAATATGTTTTAATATGCATTTCTTTACCCAAATCCTATGCAAAGATGCCATGCAAACCCCCACCATCGACCTCAACATATATGACTACGCACCACCCTCAAAATATGTTTTAATTTGTATTTATTTACCCAAATCCTATGCAAAGTTTGTCAAAATTTATTATTGTAATACAGTGATTGAAAAAAATTCAAACAGAAAAATAAAACTTAGTACTTGGAAGATCCAAGTGCCTTAATGAATGGGGTGTTGACATAAACAATGGATTCAATAATTCCCCAAAACAATGTACTTTTTTGTGGGATGGGTAAAGCCACCACTATTTAATGCTAATGATAACCATTACACTAAAAAAAATAACCCTAACAAATCTTATTGGATAAATATTTAGATCATAAGGTAAATTTTTTTTAATATGATATAAGTGAATTGATTCTTATTTTTAAGGGTTGTTATTAAATGTAAAAGGGGGGCTCGTTTTTAACCACAAACCTTCCCTTAACTAAGAACTTAACTCATCTCATCTAAATATGTGTCAAGGTTTGAAGCTATGAAATGTTCATTTATATCAATATCAACTCGTTGTTTGCATTAACTGAGATTAACCAAACACAATTAGGACTAAGTTAATATATACACACGTACACTATACGATTTAACATATGCATACGTACATGATAAGATTTTATATAAAAAGATAAGAGTACCCAAAAAAATATACTCTAGGGAAATATCGCGCCACCACTTGGACCCCATAGAGTATACTCTAGGTATATCTCATCCCACCACTTGGACCCCATAGAGGCATGCTCACTCCATCGCTTGCATTGAAGAGCCAAGGCTCATCATTCACTGAAGAGGCATTCACTCTCCCATTATTTGAAGAGGCAACAACCATGGAAGAAGGGTTGTCATTATCCTCAAAGAATGTATGCTTTGAACTGCCCTACAAGTCTTGATTTTTAACACATGGAGAGGCTTTGATTGCCTCAAGTTAGTTGGTCCACCCCCCATGGGCTAATTAAAATGATCACTGAAGCTTTTAATTTATCTATAAAAGAAAAGGCAAAAAATTATCTATACAAGAAAAGGTAAAGAGGGATCTCACCAAGTTCAATGAAACATATATAAATAATTTTCTCTGGTCCATATGATATAAGAGAATTGGTAATTGATCGAAATTATTAGGATAAGATCTAGGTTTAAATTTGGTTATTTATCATTATAAAATTTTGGTTATGCACAATATCTTATAAGTTATATTTAATAAAAAAATTGAATTCCAACCTAGAACCAAGATGTCCCAAATAGGGGTGCCTACCTTTTCAGCCAAGATACAATAGGTCACACAGTTTTATCAGATTTGCAACCTCTAAATTTTTGAAGGGTGCATTAGATACTTGATCCACCTATGTATGCACAAGCCACAATATCATTTAATGTAATCTCTCTAGTTATAGCCACATGTTCGACCACTATTTAGCAAGTGGGACTCTATGGCTCCAAGAAAACCCTCATGATAATTCGAAACCCTACCACCAGTGAAACCTCGCCTCCTTACTAATGGATCCAACCCCTTTGGGCATATGCAACTCATTTTTATTAATATATGAATAAATGATATATGTTAGTTGGAAGGAGTTTGGACTTAAGTGTCTAGCAAGGGGAAAGCTAAGGACATTGAAGATTATTGTGTGGTTCTAAAATTAGTTATGTTTTCATCCTCTAATGTATGTACCAACAAAACTAAAAGACTTGTTTTTCCTATTTTAAAAGTCATGATAAAAACAAATTGTCGAGCTATTATGATAAGGGAATGTTTTATCCAAGTTGTAATGGAATTTTACTAGAGAAGATTACTTGTGGTGAGAAAGTCATGAAAAAAAGAGTTAAAGGACATACTGGTTTTAGAAGTTGTCATTCAATTGTGGACCACCTTATCACCCCTAGAGTTATTATAGAGGAATGTCGAAATAACAAAATCAATCTTATTTGTTGTTTCGTTGACTTTTATAATGTTTTTTATACAATGCCTAGAAAAATAACCCATGGAAGAGATTAGAAGATATAAAGGCTCCATTTGAGTTGAGAGTCGATGCAATAAGGTTGTACAAGAAAGTAATTATCAAATTAAAAGAATAATGAGGGTTGAAGAAGAAAACAATTGTACATAGGGGTTAAGCAAGATTGTTCTTTGCCCCCCACCCATTTTGGCATATATATTAACAAGCTAGAAGTATGTTTGGAAGAAGTAGGCTACACTAGCACTACTTTGGTTGGAATAGTTATCATCCTTCTTCATTGATGATATTGTAATTTTTGTGAGGAGCCCCTTTGATCTTGACAAGTAGCTAAGAATTTCAAAGATTTTGTTTTAGCTCTAGGTATGTTCATGAAAACTAATAAGGAAAAGGTTACGATCTTCAAATCGAAGAAATCACTTACCCTAATTTTGCATCCAACAATAACAACTTAGAGGAAGAAAATTCATACAAAGATCTTGGAGTTGACCTCAATCACAAGCTCAAGTGGCACTATAGTGTTGAGAAAATGACTAATGGAAGATGGAAAACCTATTTTGAACTTCAGAAAAAACTATGAATTAGGAACAAATTTTTGGTTTTGGGAAAAAGGGATGTCCTCTTTGATAAACTTGTGATTCTAGTTATCTTATATAGTTGTGAAGTTTAGGGTTGCAACATTTCTAGAGAAACCTAGAGGGAAAATCAAGCAAATCTAAGAAGATTTTATAATTTATAATCTTCAAAGTAAAAGAAATACACCTATCCAATCCTCTTCTTAGAGCTTGGGCTTCCACCTATTAAGAGCAAGGGTATGATTACATACTTAATGTACAAGCATAAGATAATTAACATGAAGAATAATACACTTCCTAACATTGCTTCAAATTCCAATCAAAACCACTTCCTAATACCCTTAACTAACCATTGGAGGATAAGTTGAGAGGCCACTTTACAAAATATCAATACAAACCATGTAGGGAAATGGGAAAATGGAGCTTGCTTTTTTATAAATCTCGCTAAGAAACACCATGATGGGCCAGGTGGTCCCTAATAATATTTCTATTTCCTATTTCTTCGGATCTGCTTCACTTTGGGTCATGGGATTCTGGTGACATAACTCATTTCTTCCTAGGCCTAATCTTTGAGCCACACCTTTCTAAAATTGTACTTATGATGAAATCATGGTTGATTTAGAGACTGTGTCTCCAATGCATCCCCTATCTTGAGCTCTAATTCTATTTTGGACTTAAAAAATAGCATTGTTAAAATAAAAAATGAACTCTCAATGTAAGTTGAACAAGACATAAGACACCATGAGAAGAAATAATATGTAATCTTTGTAGCATAAGAAAGTGGAGAATGTAAAACATTTTTTCTTAAAATGCTCTATTTATGTAAAACAAAAACACTTGGAAAACTTTTAGGAAAAATTTCCAATCATTATTATGAAGAAGAAAAAAAAAAATAAAATTTGTTAAACAACAATGTTACCTTTTTATTTTTTTATCAAATTTCCTAAATTACCATAAACTAAAATTTATCTTATTCCCAAAATTTATAATTCAAACATTTGAAAATTACAATTTTAGCATGACTCATACTTTCTAAACTATCTAAATTTTCAGAATTTTATGTTTACCAAAATCCTATCAAAACTAAAAACGTTTTAGTTGTTCCATAATCTACTCCGTGATATACGTAGATCAATCAATACTAGCAAACAATTTAATATTATGTTGTCTCACCAAGAACCCAAAATGATAGTTATATCTTGGTCTTTTCCAAAGTTTAAGTCTATATTTTATTTTATAAATATCGCCATCTATAAAATAGAAATTGGAAGAATAGCCATTGTACAGGAATAACACACAAACAATAGATTGTGGCTATTGCATCAAGCACAACATACATTATTACATATATATAGTCGAGTCGAATCCAACTTATTCTAAACTTAGTTATAGAGGCTTGAGAGAAGATCTCAACAACTCCAACAAACCAAACCAACTCTAAATTAATCATTAATTCTAACACCTCCCTTAATGATTACATTACAAATAAAACACATATTACAATTCTCAAATCAAAACATAGATCTGTCTGAATCTTTGTTGGGTAGCATATTGCAGGCCACAAACTCTATTAAGCTGTCATAGTAGTTCCTGAGATGAATTCTCCAGTTCCACTCCTGAACTCATGAGAATCAAGGATCTCCGAAGTCAATTACTGGACCACACTATGTCGCTTAACCTCATTAGCCCACTACTCTCATCTTCAATGGCTAGTGAGAGATCCTTCCCAGATCCACAAATGGAACTACATGAACAACTATACACACTGAGTTGAGCCTTTTCAATTTCCCCCTCTAGCTTTAGATATACAATATAAATAACACACCACACATACAAACACTATAAAAACACTGAAATCTCCTTTCCTTTTTTAGAATAGTTTAAGTGTAAGCGATAAAATTTTGAGCATAATCAACTGTCCATTGGAGCCGATTTCTGCAATTTGCCAACACATCGTCTCCCTTCCAACGGAACCAATTTCTAACTGACTTTTCCTTCATAACCTCTTCTATAATGCTAGGAAATGCTTACCATAACAAACAACCATCTTCTCTTTGTGAAACTTGTTCTCAAATTCTTCACGCTAAGATTTTAATTCTTTTCCCGTGAGTGGAGTCTCTCGGCCAACAAGAGCTTACCAAGCAAAAAAAACCCTCTGCTCTTCCACGCAAACTCTTGAAGGTATCTTGCAGGGAATTCTTTCTTTGACAGTTGTTCCCTTAAATTTGATATTGCAGCACTTCTATTCGTGACTCCATTAAGTCCTCCTCTTCAATAATTTGGGCTCCTTCAGATATGGTTTCAAATTGGTGGTTCCTTCTACGCAGCGATCTAAAATTTTACGAACTGAGAAGCAATTTCCAATGGATCTGGATCAAGCGGCAAGATGCCTATGCAGGACAACTTCAGATCTGTAGCTTGATACAGTGGTTAGTCTCTCCGGATATTAGATAAATATCCCCACATCCGGTATCTAAATCTGATAGGTGGATGGACTCTTCTTCGTTTCTGAGCCACAATTCGAACAGTAGGCAATAGCGACGATCATAATATCTCACGGAACTTCACACAAAAAAATATGTTTCAGCAATCACTAACTTAGAGAACTTAATACACACAACAACACACCCAACACTACATATGTACAGAGGATTAACTCTCAATTTATCTCATATTCTAGCCCCTCTCATATTCCATCCCCTCTCATGAGAGAGTCAAGGCTGTCCTTGCTCTGATACCAAAATAGAAATTGGAAGAGTATCCATTGAACAAGATTAACACAAAATAATATTGTATTATTGCACCTAAGCACAACACAAGACACAATTATATAGTTTGATTCAGATCCAACTTTTTCTAAACTTAGTTATGGAGGTTGAGAGAATATCTCAACAACCCAACAAACCAAAACCAACTCTAAATTAATCATTAATTCTAACACTATATTCCACTGACATAATTTGTCGCCATTTTACAAAATATCGCCATCTACATTATATCACACATTTAATGCTTAAACTGATATTTTTTTGTATGCGACCTGGTATTTTATATTACACTTTTAATTTTGAAATAAAAATTAGATGAAAAAATACAAGGAAATCATTGGAAATAGGAACACTAGTGAATCTTATTGTCGTTGATGGAGTTTATGTTACATGTACCAAGTAGTGATCCTAATCTCAAAAATGCCTTTTCACATGGTTTATTTAGTAAAGAGTTATTGGAATGACGCAAAATTTTGAAAAATTATCATATTTTCATAGTCACGTAGAATAACATTTTGTATCTCTTCAAAAGAAGTGTTAACCATGCTTATATTGGCCCATTTTAGCATTGTAATGTTCATGAGCCAAATTTTTTTCTCGGAACATTAACTGTTTACTGTTTGCTATGTTTGTTCATGTGTTTGAAGGTGTATCCATAAAGATGTGTATTTGGATTATTTAATGTTGATTGACCAATAGATATGAAGCATATAATCATAAACAAAATAAGAGATATAAGAACACCAGTAGAGGATCAACAATGTAAGATCTGACCTTTATTTAGATAGTAAGGAGATCTCGTACACAAGAGATCTACAGATCTGGAAGAAAGCCCCAATAATATCAAAATGGGCTACCAGTTGATACAATCAGAAGAAAAATACAAAGATAAGTGCCTCCCAAAGGTTGTAGGAGAAGAGATCCAAGCCTCCAAAGGCCACCAGCAAGCAAGCTCTGACTGAAGATAGAAGAACCATGTCAATACACTGCAAACCCTCTCCAACTGGTTGAGTTGCGCCCTGCTCTGGATGTTGCCAAACCCTCAAGTTTCGACCCTCCCTTTCCTGACCACCAAATCCCTCCAAACTCTCCCGGAATGTAGATCGGACTGATAGAAACCTCCGAACCAAATCTCAAGCTGATATGTGAAGTTTTGCTCCTCCAACTAGGCAATCCCTAAACTGGATTGTGCCCCCCCTAGTTTGATAAAGTCAAGGAGGGTACGTTCTCCCCTCTAGGAGCCTCCAAATACCACCAAACTCTACTAGAACATAGATAAGGCCAATGCTACCAATATGGTGAAGTCTCAAGCCAATCTATGAAGATCCGAGCCACCAAACACTGAAAACCACTTTCTGCAATGCACCCTCCTTCTCTCCAATTCGTGCCAAGCTCCCAAAAATAAACTGCAAGGATAAACTCCTCCAGAATAGACCAAGAAGAATGCCCGAGACCCTACGAAGAGAACCCATGTGCTGCTTTTCCAAAATACCTCCTCCTTTCTCTAGATCGAACCAATATCTCCTAGGTGGTGCGCCCCCCTAGTTGGAAACCCCCTTAGGTTGCGCCCTAGCCTGGAATCTCCTTGTAGAAAAAACCTACAACACTGTAGAATGGTGTGGGAGGATTATCTCACCTCTCGGACCAATCTTGAATCAAGAAAGGTGGGATCTTTCACCACCGAGTTGATCTCTAGGGTTTTAAACTCAAAACCCTCAAAACTGATTGTGCTCAAGAGCACCAATGCAAATAAGATAATAATTCAGAATGAATAAGGAGTGTGCCCTGCCCTTTCCTTTATATCTCTAATCTATTCCTCCATTGAGTTAGTTTACCCCTAGGGTTAACTCTTAACCTAACTCATCTTTTCTTTTCCTTCGTTGAGTTACCCTTTTCCCACAAAGTCAACTTAACTTTAGAATATTATGTTTTCTAGTTGACTTTGTCCCCAATATGCCTGAGACTATAGTCTAGTGGGGAAAGCTAGACTACTGAGCCTCTCCAACCCTCTTCATCAAGAGGCAGGGGACATTACAGTCTCCCCTGCAGAAATTGCTTGCCCATAAGCAATTTTGAATCCATCTCTTGGATCAACTGCTCCCCTTCCCATGTGGCATCCTCTATAGGTAGATTCGTCCACTTAACCAAATATTCTCTGATGCTTATTTTCCTCATCTTTCTCTCCCTGACTTCAAGTATCTTCTCTAGTATCAATACCAACTGTCCTTCTTCATCCATAGGTGGCAATTCCTCAATAGGAGTGATATGCTTGATGATGGACCTCTTCAAACACGAAACATGAAACACATTATGTATTTTTCTGCAATGTGGTAGATCCAACTCATATTCCACGACTCCTACCCTCTTGTTGACTCAGTATAGTCCAAGGAAATGAGGTTGGAGCTTCTCTATGACACTTCTATTAATGGATGCCTGTCTGTACGGTTGGAGCATCAAATAAACTAAGTCACCAACCTCAAAGGTGCACTCAAATCTATGCTTGTCTGCCTATATCTTCTGTTGATTATGTTCCCTCTGTAGGTGATCCTTCAATTCTCTGAGGATGTCCTGACTCTGTTGAATCCAGTCCTGAACCATGGGAGCTTTACTGTCACTGAAGGCAATCTCTACAAATGAGAGAGGGTCATAGCTGTATAAGGCCCTAAATGGTGGCATACCAATGAACATATGATGAGTGGTGTTGTAACAGTACTCCCCCAAGTGAAGCCATTTAACCCATTCTTTCTGTTGTCTTGTCACATAATTCCTGAGGTAGCCTTCAACCCATTTTTTGACTATCTCTTTCTGGCCATCTGTCTGTGGGTGATAACTGGCACTAGGTGTCAGGGTCATACCTACTATCCTGAAGAGCTCCTGCCATAAAGTGCTCATGAACCTTCTATCCATGTCACTCACTATGGTTTTAGGCAGCCCATGCAATCTGAAAACCTCCCTGAAGAATAAGTCTGCAACCTATGCTGCACTGAAATCTGTGGCAATGGAAAAAAAATGTGCAAACTTCATCAACTTGTCCATCACTACGAAAATGCAGTCCTTGCCCTAAACCTTGGGCAACCCTGTGATGAAAACCATGGATATGCTCTCCCACTTGTGCTCCGGAATGGGAAGTGGTTGTAGTAGTCCTGTTGGGTGAGTGTGTTCATCTTTGTTGGCCTAGCAAGTGTTGCAATCCTTGATGTGGCTCATCGCATCTTCCTTTAAACCCTTCCAAGCAAACCTCTCCCATACCTATTTGTATGTCTTGATGAACCCTTGGTGCCCTGCCACTGGTGAATCATGGCATGCCTTTAATACCTTGGCCTTGAAGGCTGATTCATGAACCAATAAAATTTGACCCTTGTAGTAAATGATATCATCGATAATTTAGAAATTGTCATCTAACACATACCCATTGATCACTTCATAAGAAAATTTGTTCTTTGAATATTCCACCAAGAGCTGGGCCTTCCAATCCACTGAAATATCAATCATGGCATAAATTGATGGTCTTCTGGATAAAGCATCTGCTACCATGTTATTCTTCCCTTTGAAAAATTCTATATCGAAGTCATATGCCTGGATTTTTCTCACCCACTTTTGCTGCCTTTCACTCAAGTCCTTCTGATCTAGGAAGTACTTGAGGCTGTTGTGATTTGTCCTCACTACGAACTTTTCCCCAACTAAATACTTCCTGAACTTAGCCAATGCATGCATGATGGCTAGCATTTCTTTGTCATAGATGGTGTAGAGGAGCTCAGGACCTCTTAACTTTTAGCTTTCATAGACAATCAAGTGCCTGTTCTACATAAGTACTACTCAAATTCCTTCCCTTGAGGCATCACACTCCACTTTGAAGGGTTTTGTGAAATATGGTAGGGCCAATACCGAGCATGTACTCATTGCTTTCTCCATTTTTTCAAAGGTGGCCTGTGCCTCTGGGTTCAATTTGAATGCCTGTTTCTTAGTCAAATCGGTCAAAGGTGCGCAAAGTTGAGAAAAACCTTTGACAAACCTCTTGTAATAGCAGCAGATGCCCAAAAACCCCTTCAACTCGGTGAGTGTCTTAGGTGTGGGCCAATCGATGATAGCTTGTATATTTTCTTGGTGTACCTGTACCCCCTTCACTCTAATAATGTGTTCTAATTAAAGGACCTATGTCATCCCAAATTCACTTTTGGACTCCTTAGCATATAATGATTTCTCCTCCATGATAGCCAAAATCCGTTCCACATGATTAAGGTGCTCCTCCTAAGTCTTGATATAGATTAGTAAATCATCAAAGAAGACTAATAAGAACTTCCTTAGCTGCTTGTTGAACAAATGATTCATGCATGATTAGAATGTGGTTGGTGCATTAGTCAGCCCAAAATGCATGACTAAAAACTCACAGTGTCCATAGTGACACCGAAAAGCAGTCTTGGAAATATATTGCTCCCTCATCTTTATCTGGTGATAGCCGGAGTACAAGTCAATCTTAGTGAAATATACCGCCTCATGGAGTTCATCCAATAGCTCATCAATCCGTGGGATGGGATATATATTTTTTATGTTCTTCTTGTTTAGAGCCCTGTAGTCAATGCACATGCGTATTGTTCCATCTTTCTTCTTCACCAACACTACTGAAGATGCAAAGGGGCTAGAACTTGGCCTAATGTGACCCATATCCAACAACTCCTTTTTCAATTTCATCCTTGTATTTCTTGGGGTGCTTGTAGGGAGTGGTGATGATAGGTTTCACACCCTCCTCCAACTCTATGATGTGCTCAAACCCTCTATCTGGTGGTGCCCCTGGTGGTATAGGCTCAAAGACCTTGAAGTGCCTATCCGTGATTTTCTTGATCTTTGGTGCGTAGTGTGTTTCCCCCTTTTTTTCTACCCTGACTAATATTTTTCATTATGTTGCATAAACGATTTCTTCCCTCCGGAAGATGGCCTCCATGCGCTTTTCTGTCACCACCCTTGGTGTGTTGCCTGTCATACCTCTGAGAACCACCTTTTTCCCTATTTCTTCCATGAAAGACATTTCCATGGTTTTGTAATTTGTGGTGATTGGCCCTAGTGTATGTTATCCCCGATTTCTAGGGATTACTAGGATATCATGTCTTGAGGCCCATAGGTCCTAGACATGGAGTACCGAGAGCAGGATTGACCTGAGCATGGCCCTGGAGGACCCATATTTCTTCTTCTTCATCATAC
>SNQJ01S0011516.1:14707-28106 GCA_010110895.2 Picea sitchensis
AAGAGAGTTATATACCTTTGGAAAGATAGGGTAAGGTGATAATGTGAGTTTAAATGTGAGTGAAACAAGGTGAAAAGGTAGCAAAAAGTGTGGGCAAAAAGGTACATTGTATGGTCCTAACACTCATGAGTCTTTTGTACTATCACTTATCTTTGTTTAAGGTTTTTTATACGCATCATGCCCCTTGGTGAGGTGTTCTCATTCTTCTCTAGTAGGTCTTAGAAATGATCTTGATTTGTGGTGAGAAAGTCTTAGTGTTGGAACAGTTTAACATATGATGGTCTAACTCTTAAATATTTTTGTTTATCAAATGGTGCTCCTCATTTACTCTCAATCACCAATTAGGATGCTTCCATTACCTCCTTGAGAGGTAGTTATCTTTGGTGGGGCAGTGAGATACAACATGTCCTGTTCCAAAATATGACTCACAATGAACATTACCTCCTCATAGTCAAGAGATTGCAACCAAGGTTTAGTCTTTAACAACCAATTTGATCGATGTTGAAAATCCTTTGGTGAAATACATGTCTCATTAAATGCAAGCATATGTTGTGATATGCCTCTATTCTATCTCTATACTTTGAAAGTCAAAATTTCCAATGGAATTTTTTATAAGTATTCAAAACTCTAGAAGTAAAGGAGTTTAGGAAGTCTTACCCAAACCAAAGTAGTGGAGAGAGTGTCCGAAGAAGGGTTAGAAGTGAGGAATCATGGCTTCATTCATAGGATTTCCTTTCCCTATAACCATGGGCCTAAGTTGAGGATATGATCCATGTATTTGGCCAATTCAAACTTCATAATGAAAAACCTTATGTGTAGGGATAATAAATGCATCTTTTTTTATTTTTTTATTTCTAGGTTATATAGATCTATTTATGTTGATCATATATATTTAACTAGAGGCTATTAAACCTATAAATTAGTCCATGTTGGTTAAAGAATTTTTTTTGGTTTAGAGAATCCATATCAATCAGGATTGAAGGGGTAGGGGAGTCCTTGACCGTGCTAACTTGCTTGAGAGGTTGGGCAACAATAGAGGGTACTCTATATTGTGTGTCTATGATCAAGGCATCCTTGAAATACTTTGGGGATGGATATGCCAAGGGCAAGGATGATTTCTAAAGGGGAACATTTGAGGTGGTAAATCCATGGCCAGACTGACCTATAGATCCTATAAGTAATAATGATACATGGGAGGCAATCAGTTGAGCCACAATGATAGCCAGGGAGTAGTTAGGGCTTAAACCCTAGCAGTGACACTCAACTCTTTATTTCTCCATCATAATATTGCTAGTCTATGTACAATGTCTTTGTTGAGGTTACATGTTGGTGTCATACTAAGAAATAATAACTAGGATAATAATAATGAAACAATAGACTTGATAAGTGGGAAGTCATTGCANGTAATTAGCATATCCATTCCAACCTTAGATCCCTGTGTAGAGTTAGTTTTTTTTTGTGAGAGGGCACATTAGAGAAACTCTATGGAGGAATGACAGTTTAGTAGGCAGTTGGTGAGTCACATGCATGTTTTCATGCACATTCTATCTAATGAGAGGGTGTACATCCCAATGAAGGGGATGCACATGCATNTGTTAGTTTTACTTGTTGCTCCAATTCCTCCTTCAAAAATGGTGTAATTAGCATATCCATTCCAACCTTAGATCCCTGTGTAGAGTTAGTTTTTTTTTTGTGAGAGGGCACATTAGAGAAACTCTATGGAGGAATGACAGTTTAGTAGGCAGTTGGTGAGTCACATGCATGTTTTCATGCACATTCTATCTAATGAGAGGGTGTACATCCCAATGAAGGGGATGCACATGCATGTTCTATTATATGAGGGTGAAAATCCCAAGGTAAGTAGAATGTGTGCATGAAGAGCATCTTCAGTTCTAAGTCATAGTTCCTAAGGGAGATATTCTCTTGCATGTGTGCATGCATTTACTCTTATTTATAGAGCACACTATGATAGGCAACATAGTCCATGCATGAGGGTGCATTCTACCAAGGTGCATTAGGGTTAGGGTTTGACCTCTTCAAGGACGAAGTTCACTACATGTATATAGATTTTGTGTAGCCCTTTCTTCTCTTCTTTTATAAAGAGAGAGAGGGTGTTTTATTATTTTGTTTAGAGAGATTATCATTTAAGTTTAGTGTGTTTCTTGAGATAAGAATATAATAGATGTGATTTTTCCTTTTAGTCTAATAAAGAGAAATGTGATTGGTAGTTGTTGTTTAATCTTGTTGTTTTAATTTCCAAAACTCTATTTTATGCAAATTTAGTCTTTTATATTCACTTTTTTGGTCTCTTTCAAAGTATGCAATGATTGTACTCTTGAAATTTCTATATATAGTTTTAGGATTGGTAGATTTGAAGTATTTAGAGGTTTTTTATAGTTCTTAGATTCTTATTTGTAGTTTTTATTTATATGAGTATATATTTGCTTATCATGAATTGAAAATTTAGCATGGCATTAGAGTTGTCCATTTGAAGTCTTTATACCAACGTATGGATAAGGTTGTTGCATGTGAGAGGGAGATATTATCAGAGGATTTTTTGGGTGTGATGCCTAGAAATTTCTAGATATTGGAGTGATCTATGCTTGAGATAGCACCAGGTACTAGGAGGAGTTTGTGGGTGATATGCCCAAGAAAATATAATGATTAGAGTACTATATTATGGATATGAGTGTTTATATGCACATGTAATAGGTTGCCAATTTTTGTTCTAGTTGATCTGCTTGTTCGAGATGTGTTAAAGGGGTTGTAGGAATGGCTCACTTTGGGATGCTCGATATTAGATAGTGTGATCATATAGAAGGGTCTTCCAATTTCATTCCTTGGAAGTTTAGTCTTTAGATGTTGATGGAGGAGGTTGATCCATGGAGTATTTTAAAGGAAAGGCTATAATTCCTATTGATTCTCAACATCTTTCTCAATATGAGAAGAATATTTACAGGGAAAAAGGAATGTTTTGGATTCAATGCAAGACCATTTGATCCCTCGTAACATAGGTAAATGAACCAAATAAATGTATTAAGCAATGATTTTTCTATATTAGAGTGACAATATTTGCCACAAGATACTCCTAAAGAAAACACTCACCATCATACACATGAGTGACACATAGATGGTGGCAAGCTACTTGATGAAGATCATTGAGCTTAGAGATCAAATATTTTCTATTGGGGTGAAGATCAAGGATATGAGTTAGTGGAAATTGCACTAAATTGATTCTCTACATCCTAGGAAGCCTATGTGTAGGGTCACTATGATTGTGAGAAGTTTCCTATCTTTGACAAGATTTGGGATGATTTCATTCAAGAAGAGACAAGGAGAAATATAGTTGCAACTAGAGTGGAGGAAATACAAAACCTAGCCTTATAGGGAAGGTGATCAAAGGTGGGAAGAAAGGAGGAAACATGAGGGGTTAGAATGGTTTAACTAAAGAATAATTAGGTTCTTCGAATCACAAAAAGAAATACTTGATTAATGTGAAATGGTCCAATTTCCATAAGATGGGACACTATGCAAGTCAATGTCCTAAGAGGATGGAAGCTAAGAGTAAACATCAATAGAAGTAGTTTTCAAGGAGTGTAGATACTTTCACTAAAATGGATGAGTTAGAATCCAATATTGAGACCAATTTCTCCATGGTTTCATGCATTTCCACTAGCACTAAACATGACTTTCCACTATCAACATGTAGTGTGGTATATGGATAGTGGAACATCCAAACATGAATTTCAACAAGAAGGTTTTTTACAAACTTTAAGAACAAGAGGATGGCATTCAAGTGGAGTTGGGTGATGATGCCACATATCCATGGACCAAAATGGGATTTGTCTCCTTTTGAATGCCTTCAAGTGATGTTCTTGAGTTGCATGATGTTTTGTATGTCCCTAATTTAAATAAGAATCTTCTTTTTGTTTCATCCATGACATATTTGAAGTGTGTGGTTGAGTTTAATCATCAATGGGTTATCTTTAGAGAATGAAGACATGAGTGTGGTCGAGTCTTGTTCAAAGGACTGTAACAAGGTGGCATGTACATACTAATTTTTTTTATCCAATGAAACATGATGCTTTAGTGTATGAAATGACAAGTTGTGTGAGTTGTGGCAAAAATGATTTGGTCACCTAATGCACTATGGACCACTTCCTCTCTTCACAGATATAATGTAATAATTCCCAGACTTCTAGATCGAGAAGATTGGAGTGTGGAATATCTATGCACTAGATAAGGATGAAACTTTCCTAAGAAGTAAGCTTAAATCAAGGGAGATTCTTGATCTGATCCATTCAACTGTATGTAAACTATCAACTTCATTAACAAGTAGTATGTATTATGTTTCCTTTATTAATGATTCCTCATGCAAGAACTAGATTTACCTTATGACGACTAAAGATGAAGTTTACAACAAGTTCACAGAATTTAAATACTTTGTGGAGAATTATATAGGTAGAAATATAAGTTACTTTGGTATGAATGGAGGAGAGTACACCTCCAAGGACTTTAATTCCTTTTGCAAGGATATTGGGATCAAGAGGGAGCTAGCAATACCCTATAACCCACAACAAAATGGGGTTGCCAAGAGGAAGAACTGATCCATCAATGAGATAGGAAAGGCCATGATCCATGGCATAGGTTTTCCCATGAGTCTTTAGGTGGAGACATGAAACACAAGTATCTACATTCTAAATCGATGTCCACGTGAGATATTGAAGGACAAGCCACCACAAGAAGAATTTACTAGTGAGAAGATTGGGGTATGGTATTTATGTGTCTTTTTCCTTTGTCATGTTTATATTCATATTCATGATGAGAAGAGGACTAAACTTGAATCCTCAAGCATCAATGGTATTTTTGTTAGTCACAATGAGACCTCCAAGGAATACCATATCTATATTATAGCATAATAAAAGACAATTATGAGCATAGATGTTAAGAATTTTGATGAGGATGCATGGTCCTCTAACTGTTAAGCACCTCCTACTCAGGTTGAGGAGGGTGAAAACTATGTTGTCTGAAAGAACAATATGCAAATGAATGCAAAATTAGATTCAAATAAAAAAGGTTCCAATGAAGAAATATAGGCCTCTTTACCATCTAGTTCAACTAGGAAGTCGAGATGGCTTACCCATACTTTGTAGGAGGCACAACAACAAATGGAAGAAGTAAAATGTTATTTTTGGGTGAGTCATCCCCCTAAGAAATGTCCTACTTATGTTGCATTGATGTCTTTTCTCATTGATACAAAACATTCTAGCTTTGAGGAAGTAGTTGTCGAGAAAGTATGGTGGGATTCCATGAGGAGTATAACTCCATCTCGAGGAATGATTTCTAGAAGATTATTCTAAAACCAATGGGGGAATCAATGATAGATCCCTGGTGGTTATTAAAAATAAATCATGTGGAATATGGGAGCATAGATAAATATAAGGCCATATTTGTAGCTAGAGGAATCTTTCATAAAAGAGGAATTGACTATGATGATACTTTTGCTCCAATTTCAAGGTATATTAATTAGTAAAGGGATTTTGAGGTGTATGGTTGAGATACCCATGCACGTAGGTTAAAGAAGGTCATTTATGAGATGAAGAAGGAACAATGTGCATCATACTCAAGGATTGAGGAGTACTTAATGATTTTGGGATTCTCCAAGGATTATGTAGATCCTAATATTTATTATTTAAATGATAAATCTAATCCTTTTGTCTTGGTCTCATATGTAGAATGATTTGATTCTTATAGGTAGTTATAAAAGGTTCATTGTGTGGTGCAAGAAGAAGTTGGCTAGTGAATTTAATATGAAAGACATTGGCCTAATGCATTACTTTTGGGGTCTAGAGGTTTTGCAAGATACATGTGAACCTCATACAAGGGAGTGCATAGTGGATATTTTGAAGAGATTTCAGTTGCTTGATTGCAAACGCCTGACCACTCCTATTTTTCCAACTATAAAATTTTCTACTGATTTAGATTATGATTTTGTTGATCCTTCTTTTTATAGGAATTTAATTGTTCCCTGATGTATCTTGTGAATATCGTGCATGTTATATGTTTTATAGTGAGTACATTGAGATAGTTCATGGTTGAACCCCATCAATCTCATTGGAAACATGACAAGTATGTGTTTAGATACTTGAATGGAATAATTCATTATGGCATGAAGTATGTAGGAGATGGTGAGTTATTGTTGCATGGTATTTTTTATTTTGATTGGGAGAGAGATGTGAGTGCTAAGAAGAGCATCACTTATGTTTTTGTTTCATCTTGGGCACATGTATGATTTCCTGGTTCAACGAGAAGCAAGTAGAATTTGCAAGTTTAGCTCAACAAAAATAGAGTATATGGAAAGTTTATGGATTCATAGGTTTATAGTAGAGTTAATCATTCATATGCTCAAGTCCATTGTTGTTTACTACGCCAATCAAATTTGCACCAGGCTCTTTGAGAATCCAATATTTCATGATTTCTCCAAGCACATTGATATTCAGTACCATTTTCTAAGAGATAGAGTTCAAAAGGTAGTAATGGTTCTTGATTGCGTTCATTTTTTCCAAGGAAAACTTAGTGGGACTACCCCCCCACCCCCACTTCCTTGAAATTTCATGTTCCTTCACATTTGAAGAGGATGAATCTTTTTATGAAGCCCCTAACTCAGGGGAAGTTTGATATGTTGAGGGGGAAACTTGGTTTGGTAGAGAATACCTTCCTCACAAAGAAGGAGTGTTGGTTTTATCCATTTCTTTGAATTTTCCTCTTTCAGTAGTGGTGTAATCAACAATGTGTCCTTGTGTAGAGTTAATTTTTGTTGGTGATGGGGGTGCATCAGAGATACTTTATGGAGATGCAGTTGTTTAATAGGTAGTTGGTGAGGAACATGCATGATCCATCTTGAGAGGATGTAGATCACAAACTAGGGGAGGTGCATACATTCTCTACTCTAAAAGGGTGTAGCTCTCATGGTAAGTAGGGTGTATGCATGATGAGAATCTTTAGTTCCAAGGCACAGTGCTTGAGGGACCTTTGGATGTGTTAGGTGTGTCAAAGAGTGATTAGACCCAATTAGATAATTCCCATGACTTTGGTACTATGATCATGTCCAAAAATTGCATTCACTTTCCTTGATCTATTGAACCTAAGAAATACTACACAAAATAGATCTACCAAGCCTTTAGTGTCACAAATCAACTAATGTTCTTCAAAGCTTTGATACCAATGTTTCTCTAATTTAGGGTGGGATTAGTCACATTGGAAGCACAACCCCTTTTATCTATGATAGATTGCTCAAGGTCAGGCCTTGGGGTTGCACTGAAGCACAATAACCAAATTGGTTATAGTGTTATAATGATGACAAGTAGTAAGTTGGTGTAAATAACATCTTGACCTAGCAAAAGAAATTAAACAATAGATAAGTAGAAGCAATTTAATAATGAAGGTGGAGTGGAAGAAATTATTAATGAAATGTTTGGAAGCATTTATTGATGATGTGTTCGGTGTGTCAAAGAGTGATTAGGCCCAATTAGATAAATCCCACGACTTTGGTACTATAATCATGTCCATACATGCATTCACTTTCCTTGATCTATTGAACCTAAGAAATACTACACAAAATAGATCTACCAAGCCTTTAGTGTAACAAATCAACTAATGTTCTTCAAAGCTTTGATACCAATGTTTTTCTGATTTAGGGTGGGATTAGTCATGTTGGAAGCACAACCCCTTTTATCTATGATAGATTGCTCAAGGTTAAGCCTTGGGGTTGCACTGAAGCACAATAACCAAATTGGTTGTAGTGTGATAATGATGATAAGTAGTAAGTTGGTGTAAATAACAACTTGATCCAGCAAAAACAATTAAACAATAGATAAGTAGAAACAATTTAATAATGAAGGTGGAATGGAAGAAATTATTAACAAAATGTTTGGAAGCATTTATTGATGACAAGGGAAGGTACTAAGTGTGGTCATAGTAGATTAGAATCCAATTAACATAGGGTGCAATTAACATAAGGATGTAGGTGTGAGGCATACTATAGGAAACACGAATAGCCAAATAATAGAAAAGAACCCAAATAAATAACAAAACTATTGTACAAAGAATTGAGCTACAAAAGAATGGTCAAGATCCAAGTAATGTGAAGAATTGATGTGGCTTAGAACTATAAAGAAAATTGCAAATGAGCTTGATCTCATTGAATGATCTTAACATAATTGCATGATCATTTAGATGTGTTGACACATATTTATACAATTTACAAGATAAAGTTTCCATTAATGAGGTAGTTACAAGGTCGACCTAAGATATAAAAAACCCCATGATCGTTGGAAATTAATCGACTATTCTAAGTTGATCACTAAAGCTAGCACAAATTCAATCAGCATTGATCACCTTGAATGGTAGATGCATTGGAAATCTCAATGGTGAGAATCTGAAACTAGGGAAGCATTATTGGAGGGATGTTGATTTGTCATACTTTTCGGGCTAGATGCATTATAAATATCAATGGTAAGATTCTATTAAATATGTCAAAGAATATCGAACCATGAAAGCATTGTTGGAGGGATGTGGATTTGTCATAAATGCCATGTAAATCCTTGTCGATGTAAGATAGAGGACACATAAAAGACTAGGTGGGTATTAGTTATAGTTGGGCCAATAAGTAAGAACACGATGAAGAACAAAAGTGCTTGTTGAAGGAATCACAATAGATCCTAAATAAGGTGCACTCCTCGTCACCTTGAAGATTGAGAAGGGCCTTTCAAAGACCAAGATTACACTAAGGTACAATCGGTCATGTTTAACTATATAAACATACTATATGATTTATATGATTATTGACCACATATACAAATCAAAGCTACCATTATAGAACATTCAACTTTTATACTTACAACAAAGCCATTTTAAGACTCCAACCTCTACTTATTAAAAGAGTGGGGTGATCACTATGAATTTTAATACATAATTTCTATGTTTTTTTTGGCCATTTTCAACAACCATCAGGGAATTAGTGATATATTTGTTGGTGAAATCACACTTTTTTGTTTCTTAAATTACACTTTTAAATGTATAAATAGATTTAGTATCCTGAAAAACTCTTGAAATACTCATAATATCTCTGCAATTCCAACAATTTCTGACTGAATTTAGAATAGAAATGACCAGAAAATGTAATCTATATAATAAAAATAGTGTTGTTTAATTGTTCTAGGTTTTTGCCCTCCTCAATCAGGCAACATAAATCCACACTAAACCACAACTTTCTGTTGTTTAAATTGCATTTCTTCCCCGTAACACTGGATTATATAAATTTAACCACATCTACAGATCCAACAATATCTCACTAAATTTTAATAAAATATCCCAAAAAAATATGAAAAAAAAGAAAACATAACACAGAATATATGAAATAATTTTTTTTTATCACATTTAGAATACTTCATTTTTCAAAAAGAAATTAAGAAAAATTACAAAGGAATACAAATCCCCGTAAATACAAGTTCCAAGGTTGAAATTTCAAATCCCAACAGCCCGTCAAATTTGACGGTTTCCGCAACTCAGATGCACGTTTTGACGGATTTCACTAAAAATGTTGACTGTTTGTAAAAAAAAATCAACTTATTTGACGGACAAATCACCCCGTGACGGGTAATTTGCCCGTCAAATTCCATCCCTGGATTCAACGAAACTCGTGTCGAGGCTTTGTAAAAGTTATGAATAAACCATCAAAGTTATGGTCATTATCATTGTTAAATATTTATACAGAAGATATGAATAAATAACTACGTTATGATTTATTTATTTATTATAATAAAAAATATTATTATTATTTGAAATAAGGAGAATTTTAAATACTCAAGATTATTCTTTTTATTTTTATTATACACTCTAAAAATTCCAAATTAAAATTAAAAGTGTAAAACTAAATAAAAATATTATATAAATTATTAAAAAGTTTAATATACACTCTAAAAATTCCAAATTAAAATTAAAAGTGTAAAACTAAATAAAAGTATTATATAAATTATTAAAAAAAACAATAAAGACGTAAGATTTTAACACAGAAATACGAATTATTCACAGGCCAAAAAATGCTCAGTCATTTGTCGGCGACGTTACCAGACATTTGGACATTTAACTAATTCCGAGACAACAGTTGCCGAGTTCAAATCGGTGGCAAAGATCCCAAGTCTACCCCACATTACAGTCAAAACGGAGCGGACGAAGCTCCCCTCACAGTATCTAGCGGACGAGGACATGAAGGCTTATTTTTTTCCGCAGAAGAGAGCAAGCCAATAGTCTGCGAGTTGTCAATCAAATCGTGAAGCTCCTGCGCCTCGCCCTGTAACAGACTCTCCATCTCCCGCACAGAACGAACTGGCCTCAAACCCTAACATTCATTCCAGAAAAAAAAAAAGAACTAAAGGATTTCACATTCAAACCACGGCAATCTCTCTAATGGAAACTAAAGATTCAACAATACCTTTGTGAAAATGAAGAGAGCCTCGTCCGGATGCTTCTTCTGGATGATATCCACCGCGGCTTCCTGCATTCGAAGGTAAATAGAAGACTTTATTGTCCGTTCGAAAATAAATAAATTTGTTTGCTCACTGCTGAAAGAAGAAGAACGATGATCCTGTAATAAAGATGTAATAAAGATGAGGGGATACTAGTTCCCCAGAATCGAACCCTGGCCTCCTGCAACTGTCCTTCGCTGAGAGTAAGCGGCTCCATGTCTTTTGGCCGGCAATGGAAAGCCGGGGGAGCGTTTGAAGTGACCGCCCGAGATATAAAATTTAAGTGCTGTTCAAAAGGTCTCGAGTTCGAGTTCGACCTCTGACGATCTGCGCGACTATCTTTGATCTGTGGCTGTGTTAATGAGTGGAATATTTATACGCGAGCGTTTGCTTGGATTTTTTTTTATTTTTTATTCGGAATTTTTATTTTAGTTGATGTCAGGAGTTGGGATTCCGTGGAGATTTTCACGGTTTTCGAATGAGCACCGCTAAACATTTGGCTTCTTCTTCTTCGTTCCGTGAATGAACTTCTGGATTCTGCACTGTATGGTGAAACCTCCATTTCTCTCCACACACGCTTCCTTCCTTGTCTCGTTTCCATAGGCTTCTACGTACTACACATGTGACCCTGAAAGCAACTTTGACCCATTTTTTCCTTAAAATATTACTGACATTCACCCACCCTCCATCTAACCAGTGACTGGAGATTATCGCTGCTTACTTCTTATGGGTTATTAGGTATGGCATGTTTCAACTACTTCTGATCACGGGCGAATTGAGTTGACGCAGGTCATTGAGAATTGGGTTTATGCATATCAGAGTTGAGGTGTATTTTATTGTGGATATCAGAGTTGAGGTGTATTTTATTGTGGTTTATTTTGTGAAGGGCAAATCTTTGTTAGTAATCTGATTGATTCAATCTGTGTAATCTTATTACTTCAAAAATGTTTTCGAAGTTGTTTTCAGGTTCTTCAAATTGACTCAGAATATTAAAATTCCAATTTATGCAACAGTGGTTTAGAGTTATAGAATTTTGGATTGTAGAATTTCGATGAAAGTGGTTAGAAATGAGGTATGTGGTTAATCAATAGACGAGAGTGATTGGAAATGAGGTATATAGTTAATGTACAGATTGTTGCAATATGCAACAACATGCATGGGATGTCTCACATTTTTCCATTAGTGTATTATGTTTTTAAATGAATTTAAAAATATCTCTTTATATAAGTTCAATGTTTGAAATGGGTTAGTTTAATATGTTTGAAAGAACTTTTCAAGGGATAGTTTATTATGAAGTTTTAAATGTCTTAATGGATAGGGATTATTAGGGATTACTAGTTGTTATTGTTATAGTTTATTATGAGGTCTTAAATGTTTTACTGGATTACTAGTTGTTATTTGTATCGATAGTTTAGTTGTCTTTCAGTTAGATATTCGAGGGAAGAGGGGGGATCTTTGAGAGGTTTTCCTTGGAATATTGAAAGTAGGTATTGGACAATTCCCAAATGCCTTGGGATAAAATAATCTCATCTTTGTGATACTAAGAGGGTTGAAAATGAAAATAACTTTCTCTTAGAATGCCCAACGTACACAACTATGGCGATATTGGAACGCTTCTCTTAATACTTTTTGAGCACATAAATAAAATTATAAAGAAATCAAAGTAATATGTTATATTTTTAAGGTTCGATAGACCAAATTCAACGTGAGTGGATGTAAATATGTTAATCATCATAATAATGATCATCCACTATATATATATATATATATATATATATAGAGAGAGAGAGAGAGAGAGAGAGAGAGAGAGAGAGAGAGAGAGAGAGAGCGTTGTGGGGAAACCTTTGGGCACTTCCCCGCATTACATAGATGACGCCTAGTGTGAACTTGTCGATGTTTCCTATGCCCTCGACCTCGTAAGGTCATCAAGTGAGTCACACATCAAAGGAAGTTTGTTGGGGTTGACCCCAAGGCCCCATGCATGGAGCTCAACGCACTCAACCCCTTGAGCTAGCCCTTTGGGCTACACACACACACACACACAGAAAAACACATTGTGTAGAATCTCCATCTTAACTCTAGATATTTTAAGCATCAAAAGGTTTACACTTTGATTTCTTTTAGATCCCTCTTGGTACTTAATAGATATGGAGTTAAGATGGATTCATGCAAATCATTGGGCTCAACTTTGGGAGGGCAATATGCGAGACACACTATAGAAAATGATATTATTCCTAAACTCCCAAATTACCCCATTGGATCCCATATCTAGAACACTGCAAAAAAATAACTCAAGATCACCCATGAAACACACACACACACACACACATATAGAGAGAGAGAGCATTGTGGGGAAACCTTTGGGCACTTCCCCGCATTACATAGATGGCGCCTAGTGTAAAGTTGTCGATGTTGACTATGTCCCTCGGCCTTGTAAGGTCATCAAGTGAGTCACACATCAAAGGAAGCTTGTTGGGGTTGAACCCAAGGCCCCATGCATGGAGCTCAAAGCACTCAACCCCTCGAGCTAGCCCTTTGGGCTACACACACACACAGAAAAACACATTGCATAGAATCTCCATCTTAACTCTAGATATTTTAAGCATTGAAAGGTTTACACTTTGATTTCTTTTAGATCCCTCTTGGTACTTAATAGATATGGAGTTAAGATGGATTCATGCAAATCATTGGGCTCAACTTTGGGAGGGCAATATGCCAGACACACTATAGAAAATGATATTATTCCTAAACTCCCAAATTACCCCATTGGATCCCATATCTAGAAAACTACAAAAAAATAACTCAAGATCACCCATGAAAACAACATTTAGGAGATAAGAGATGGTAAAACCATTTTCTTTTTGACTAAATCC
>SNQJ01S0011516.1:64074-87458 GCA_010110895.2 Picea sitchensis
CAAATGAAAATGTCTCCTTGGTATATATAGGAGACTAGGAGGTATAATTACAACTAATGGAATAAAGCCGACATAAATAAAATAACATTACTAATGTAATATGCCCCAATTAAGGGGTAATGAGACAATATTAGGGCTTAACAGACAATGAGTCCCTCCTTTACACCACCCTCCTAAACACAATATTTTACACTATGATGAGAGATCTCTGCCAATGGTATCTATGCCATCGATCCAAATCCATGGGTGAGATCCTATACATACACGACAATGTTAGTTCTCTCCCCCCCACTAGTTCTCTAATGTGCAAGGATGAGTGCAAGTTGTTGATCCAGATGACCAGGTGATATCTCAGTGATTCACAACAAGGTTTATACCTCTCTACCCAAGAGACTCTTGATTGCAAGAAAGAATGCCAACTGTTGAGCTAGACGAGTAGATATAATTCCATCCATTTGTGGAAAAAAATGTACCTCTCTGCCCATGGCACTTTTGATAGCATGATCAATTGTGGTCCATTTATCTAAACTAGTAGGTGTAATTTTGTCCATTTGTAGTAATGAACTCCTTAATAAAGTACATGCACACAAGATGCCATTAATCATCTTCATTTTTGTTCTCCCTCAAGCACATCTATCAATTTCTCTTCAATCCAAATAAGAGCTCGTTGTTTTCCATTGTCTTTTATCATGACATTTTTACAAATTAAGAATTATTGGGTAGATTCATTCACACGGGGATAAAACTATACATTCCTAGTCCACCTATATCAATGTTGTGACCCTCCAAATGCCCAAATTTCCTGAATCCAACCACCATGATCATGAAGAGTGTCATGACTTCCTAAAAAAAGTACCCATTTTTGGCCCAACATTGAAGTTGGGCTTTGATACTACAATTTTGGCATCATTGTTGAGTTCTACCATCCATGATACAAGGTTTTCAAATTCCATCCCTCGGAGGCCATATTTCCATATTACCAATTGAGTAAGTCTCCTAGAGAAGACCATAATTAAATAAAATGTATGCACATGTGTGATAACTAAAATGTAGTGAAAATAAACAAAAATGGTTTAACTAAAATTCATGGAAACCAAATGCCCATGACTATGTTTAAGCATAATGACACATATCATGCAAAATACAACAAAAAATAGCATTAATTTTGCATATTTGTAAACAATGACAAATAAATTATCCTTTAACACAAGTTGGTTCATTAAACTGGTTGCATACGAGTAATTTTCGACCCAATTGTAGGAATCTAGTGTAGATAGCACCCCCAAGTTGGGTTAAGAGGCCATTAGGGTGAATGAACCAAGTGACAGGTTGCTATCTCTCCCAACACAACCCATTTTCTCTTTAGTTCAACAAAACTTCTCATTATAGAGCAGTCTATGAACCAGGAGGATCTCCACACAAGGATTCATTACTGTGCACACCATGGAGAAGATCATTAAAATGATGATTGATGATAGGTGACAAAGTTTGAAAGGAATGTTTAATGCTTCATATTGTAAAAATGATTAATATKTTTTTAGCATAATGTGCTCATGCATTTTTCATTTAATTTGTAAAAAGGAAATTAAAATTAAGTGTGAGAATCCACCTCATAGTTAGTTTCCTAGTTTTAAGGGGAAATCAGTTTTATGTGAGAATTTGACCTCACAAATTAGTTTCCTAATTTTAAGGGGAAGTTGGGAGTCTCATGAGTTGGTTTGGGATTCTTCCTCATTTTATCACAAGTGGTTTCCTAGTCTCAAGGGGAAGTTTAGGTTGTTTGATATGCTTTCTCATTTTTGTTCTTGAGTTATTATTTAGATCCTAAATTTGTGGATCTTGTTTCCTTGAATTATAGAGAGAGGGAAACTATATAAATTCCTTATGTAAGAATTGTGGAGGAGACCCCTTTGAGGCCCTTTTATACCCCTTTGAGAGAGCTTTGTATTGTGAGGAATGTAGTCCTTTTGGTGTCTGAAGAAATGTCACTTATGTGAGAGCCTTAAGTTCTCTTTGTACAAGAGAAGGATTCTCTAGGATTTCTTCCTTGTAAGGAGAATGTACTACATTTTGTGAGAAGGTTTCATCCCTATCTAAAGGAAGGATAATAAAGCGATTCATATTCCAAGAGGATCCAAATATGTAGGCAGAAGAGTTTGGTGAATTCCATTAAAAAATGGGAGTCAAATTATACGTGTGAGTTTTTTTATTGCATTTTCACTTGGTTAAGTAGATATTTCATTACACATATGCACATAATTATGACAATTTTTCTCATGTTCATATGAAATGGTTAATGATTATTTGCTCATGTTCACATGAAATTAAGAATCAATAAAAGGTCCTCATTGTAGGATTTGTGTAGAGAAATATCTTATAAAATCCCAGATCAAGTGGTATCAAAGAAAGTCTGACGAGTTTTGCATATTGTGAGTAATCATGGGCAAGGAAAAGAAGCAAGCATGGCTTTGTGAGATTGAAGAAATAAACTAGACCATTCAAGAAAAAAACGTTGAATTGAGGAGGTTACTTCAAGAATCTGAAGAAGAAAATAGAAAACTATGATTGCAGCTACAAGCCATGGAGGAGAAAGTTGGGGAATTCTCCGCTATAGGAGAAGTAGAAAGACCCTCCAAGATTAGACAAACTTGTGGCCATGGAAGGTATACTATTTATGGTTCTTGTCATGAAAATGTTGATGGCTGGACATATTGTCAGATAATAGAGGATGCTCTCCAGACACTAGATAACCAAGGTGGTTTTATAGAATCCTCATCTACAACTTCATCCAACTAGGAGGAGAAGTTGACCAAACTTTAGGAAGATGACCAAGTGTCACAAACAAGAATGGAGGTAAAGAATTCTCCATGTTATTTTCCTTCCCTTATTAATGATTATGCCTCTTTTGGAGTTTCTGAAAGGCATACCAAGGGAATTGGCTTGAAGTTGTTGAGAAATATGGGGTATAAAGGAGGAGGTCTTGGTATTGATGTCCAAGGAATCATTCAACCACTGGAGGTTGAAGAAAGACCCTAATATGTAGGTTGGGGTATGGTTAAAGAGAATGCTCAAAAGCAGCAAAAACATAGGATTCTTCAAGCAAAGAGCTGATATCATCACCAACACCATCTAAGAAAAATGATGGAAAATCACTTTCTAAAAGTGATATATCTAACATGAGACTCTGGAGGAAATCAAAGTCTCCTAAAAAAGCTTGGGACAAAAAGAGTTTTGCAAAGTACTGGGAGAGGAAAGATCCTTACAGTGAAGGTGAGAAGGACATGAAGTCACACAACTATTGCACTCATTGCTAAATGAGTGGTCATTGGATTAGGAAATGTTGGAAGCTTCACCTAGATCTTTGTAGTACACCAAGCAAGAAGCCCATACCAGAGTCTATGTAGTTGGAGGCTCGATCCTCCTCAGTTAAAAAAAAACAATGGTAAAAAAATAACACCAAGTTGAAGAGCTCGACGAGATCTTTCCAACGACGTGAACGACACCTCAAATAGACTCTGGACACCAAGTTCAAGAGATTGACGAGATCTTTCCAACGATGTGAATGACACCTCAAACAGACTCCGGATGCAAAATTTATGGACATATGGAATTTTCGACAAATAAGAAAATCTAGCGAAGTTCGTACAATGCTAATGTTAGCATGTTGATGTGGCAGCACCATAGGCTTCCATGTGTCATGCATTTTTGGAATTTTAAGGGGTCCATGTGTATTAGTAAAAATGTGCCATGTGGAACTACATATGCTAACATTTTGGCTAACGTGGTTGTACGATGATGGTGTCAACAGGGTGACTGGACCATATAGAATGCTAATATGGAAGTATGGTGCTCACACAGTAGGTGATGTGTCGACTGACTGGGAAGTACAATGTTGACATGGAAAAGTGACGTGGTTGTATGGTAGATGATGCAATAGATGACATGGCACTGACTAGTTTGTTGATTAGGTAGTACGACAGATGGTGTGGCAACATGAGAGGCTGCCACGTGTTAGGTGGATTTGGCCTTTTCAGGGGTCCAAATGGACCAGTAAAATTGAGCCACGTGTCATCCATACAGATGAAATGGAAGTACAGACACTGACTGGACCGCCACTGGACCATTGAATATTCATTGAACAACCAATCAAGGCATGCCATGTGGCCCAATCATGGGATGCCACATGGGACCCCTTGGATGCCCAATGAGGGCTAGGGCAAAAAATTAAAAAAAAAATCAAAAGGCCACCAGAACAACCAACGACCATCGGAAAATATTAATTTTGGCGGGTTATAGTTTGAAACTATATTTAACCATATGTTAAAACATGGTAACCGTTGTATACCATATGGAGAGGCCGCGGGTTTTGACCCCCAGACCTTCCCAAAATTTAGCAGTGCCCTAACCAATGCGCCAAATGTGGTGCATTGTTAACTATGCCTACTGACATTTATTTCAACCCATATTTTTCCATCCACAAGGGAGGTACACGTGTAGGCCTGTATGGGCATGAATTTTGAGATTTTGAAGGAATTAATTCCAGGTTGTACAACCTGTGTGGCACAAAGTTTGAGGTAGAGAGCCTAGGAGGGGTTTGGAAGTGACAGTAACAAAATTTGACGAAAGTATAGACATTTTTGCAAGATTTTTCAAGCCGTATTCAATAACACAATCTATTTTGTGATCTAAGCAACATATTTTGAGGGCCATGGATGAGCCCATGACTTATTGGCACACTTTTCAAGGTAGAGTTGCACCTTTTAAAGGAAAAGTTGATCTTTGAGTGTTGCAACAAGGCAGTAAGATTTGAATTATTGTAGGAAATTCATTGTTTGAGCCTTGCACACAAACCAAGACGATGCGGTAAGAGGCCAATTTGACACTTCAACAAAAAATGGTCATGTTTACAGCTAAAAGTCTTAGAATTGTGAGATGAGTGTGATGATGATGGAATTTGCCTTATTTATTGTGTTGCACATGTTTGTAATGAAGGGATTAAAAACCATAGAGTTTCCACTAGTGCACATTTGGTTGTATTCACTTTAATGTTAATGATGTAAAAGGTTGTAATTAGCCACTCTCAAAAGCAATGATGAGAGTGAGAGGCATTTTGTTCTATTCCTAAACCTTGTTAAGCCTTGTTGGAAACATTGTAATGGGTCTTGTAGCCACTGTTGAGTGAGAGTCATTGTTTTTCCTAGGCCTATTTTGGCAACATTGTAATGTGTCTTGTAGCCACTATTGAGTGAGAGGCATTGTTTTCTCAACAATTATCTCTTATTCATTTTTCATTCCTATAATTATCTCACATTAAATATAATTATTTTATCATTAGTATAATTCAACCCCTTAAATCAATTCTTCATTTTAATACTCTATAATTTATTTAATATTTTATCCCAATGACTATCTTTAATACTTTAATATTTTATCACCTAATCCCAACACCAATCTCTTCAACAGGAACTTACCAATATTTCCCTATAAATTCAAACCTCAACACTCTTATTCTTGATGTATTAGCTTCAATTGTCCTTGATTATGGGTGGAGTGTCCACTTGAAACATTGGACATTTCAAAACATCATACACAACTTTTATCTAGAAAACTCTCTAGTATTATGTATATATTTATTTGAATTTTGAATTTTTTAAACATTCATAAAAAATTCGAGGTTTGAGTTTTTAATATCATTAAAGTAAATATTTACTATTGTGTTATACAAATATGCCACCAACTTTATGATATCTCAATTAATGCTTAGTAATTCAAAGGTTAACATAAACGTATATTAATATGATACAACATAAATATGCCATTATAAATAATAAATAATAAATATGCCAATAGAAATATATCAAAACCACTTCTTTTGCTTGTACTATTTAATGTATTTTCAACATGGTGGTTGTAAATGGTTGCTAACTTTTCACATCCAATATAAAATGAAGAAAAAAAAAACATAATTGTCCATTATAGATACCCATAATAAAATAACACATCCACAATATAAATGTCGAAAAAAAGCATTTACATATTAGTCTTTATTTCCATCACCATGATTATATTCTTCACTTGGCATTATAACATTGTTGTTCTCAAAAAGAGTTTTTGATCTCGGATCATGTCTTAGTACGAACCACCAATCCCCATCCAATACATCTGGGTAAAAAAAAACACTTGGTTGGAATGTTTTGGGAAAACATAAGGCTCCTTAGTTTCAACCCACTTTTTTAGAGTTAATACATAGTATCCCACTATCACGAGCTTAGTAATTTGTTAAGGTTAAAAGAATATTAAATTAAATTAATTTTATAGTAATATTTAAAATATAAAAAAATATTTATAAAACTCAATAAATAAAAGAAACAAAAGTCCTTACTTAGATGTTATAGGGATTAGTCCCCATCTTTGATGTAATGATTGTAATATGAAACCAACCACTTTATAAAACACTTGTCAAATTAAGAAATACATTTACATTAGTTCCATTGAAATTCCAAAAATACATTTACTCGATCATTGTTTTTTTACACCCCAAGGGGACGTCTAAAGGTATACCCAATGCAAGACATTTTTTACGAGAGGTTGGTGGTATATGAAAGTTATAGTTTATTAACAACTTGTCACCAGAAGACAAACTATGTATTGCATGTACAACAACAAATCTGAATGCCTTCCTTTTCATAAAGAACTCTTTATGATTGGAGTATTCCTGAAAGGAACAATTTGCACTAAATAAAGAGGACTTACAACTATTTATGAACCCTGCAATGTTCCCATGATTTCATGGATGACCATTGATATATCACAAGTTTTTCTTGTTGAACCGAGATCTTTTTATCGATGACTTATTAAAAGAATTGCATTAAGAACTGTAAATGAAAGCTTATGTGAAACATCATTAAAGAGGACATAATCATGGAGAAAAGATGAGGATAACAAGAACACAA
Organism: Picea sitchensis; assembly: GCA_010110895.2. Lineage (NCBI taxonomy): Eukaryota > Viridiplantae > Streptophyta > Pinopsida > Pinales > Pinaceae > Picea > Picea sitchensis. The sequence continues at coordinate 71,028 of SNQJ01S0011516.1, forward strand.
GACATGATAACGAAGTTCGTCCCAAGAATGGACTATGTCTCCTAGCATGCTTTGAAGTGGAGAAGCTTTATATTATCTCAACAATAAATTGGCATAAATTACATGGCTATACCTCAAGTCTGAAAAATGGCCTTCATATTTGTTTCTCTAATGAAAAATCTGACTGCACCAATGAATTCTTGGTGAGGAGTAGTGCAAAATCGACTGTCAAATTGTCTCAATCTATCATTGTCACCTCCAGGCCCCTACTGGGCTCTCTACCTCAAAATTCGTGCCACTGCCTACAATAAATGCTCCTCCTACATCACAAATTTTGCTCCAAATGGACTACTGGGCGTGAACCCCGAGCTTTGGAAAAAAAAGGCTTTTTAAGTAATAAAGTGCAGGCGGACTTCCCAACCGGGTTGTTAGCCCACTTGGTTGGTAGATGGTTAAATAAGGTGTATGGTTAGGGGAGGTCCTGGGGTCAAACCTGCAAGCTTCCCCTTTTGGGTCTCTGTTATAACTTATTTAATATATAGTTTTTAATAACTAAATAACATATATTTCCATTGGTATATGTTACAACCTCCAACCCATTTTAGAACTCATGCCATCGCTTTGTGACGAGACAACTGGACGGACCAAGATCTGGCCAGATTTGATCGGGTACGTCTGCTAGATTTATAGCATAGTCGCTGTATTGTGGGTGTGACTATTCAAGGGTGGTTGGATTTTGTGGGTCGTCGTCCAGGCCGACCACCAGTTTCAACGTTGGGCGGTCCGATGACCAATATATATATATATATATATATATATATATATTTGAAATCTCCAATCTTTTTCCCTCATTGGGCATTTTAGGAATGCCACGTGGCACCCTGTCACTTGCTTCTCTTTCCCAGTCAGCTGCCAAATCACATGCCATGATTCATCCTTTCAGTAGGCCACATGGTGGCCTCGGGTGGTGCCATGTGGCACCTCCTCATGGTGCCACATGTCACCCATTAATAGGCCCAAGTGGCCACCCAAACTGCCAAATTAGCTTGCCAAGTGTCAGCTCCTGGGTGGTGCCACGTTGGCATGCTGATGTCATCTTTGCATAATCAATTACTAACGTTAGTTGTACTGATGCTGATGTCACCCTGTTGACTTTGACCAAGTTGACCAAAACTTTGACCATCCACAAATTCTTCGTTCAGACTCCATTTGAGGTGTCGCTTGTGCTTTTCGAAATCTCTCGACGAGCTCTTCGACTTAGTGCCATCTTTTTATGATATTTGAGGACTTTGAAATTTTTTTCCTTTTAGATCCTCCTGGATCATTCCTCCCCACTAAGAATCTTTTGGGCCTCCAAAATCCTTATCAATCAACAAGCAGATGAGGGAATTGCTCCCTCACTTTCTCTTTCTTGATCCACCATGCTTTACTTGTATGTGTGCCCTTAAGGCCCACTCAGAGATATTAAACATCACCCCTATGTGAAGTCTTCCTCCATCTATCCAAGATGATATCTTCCTGTTGTGGGTGGGAAATCCCTCCTACGGACTAGCATTAAGGGTTTTAATCATGCATGCAAAAATGACCTAAAGTCTCCTACTTCTTATCGACATCCCAATCATAAACCCCATTATTCATATGCAAATACAAGGTTAAAGAGATCAAGTTAATGTACCTTAGTTTCCGTGTTTGATGTCAATCCCTTTAATGTTTGGTCGCTCCTTGAATGCAACTCTCCTCCCAACGTTGACCTACATTCATAAAAGACAAACAAAGAACTCCACATGCATATGATCTATAAACTAATGGTTTAGAGATTCTATCAAAATATAATGAAATTTAAATATTGACAATCTCATATGGTGGGACAGGAAAAGTACTTCTTTTATTAATCTCACAAGAGTAACCTTACCATAGTGAGATCGACCACTGCTCCCCGAATCTGGTCCTAGGCTCCTCTTCAACTATGCTCCAACTGCTTCTGTATATGCTTCTCTTCACACAATAGTTGCAAAAGGTTGGGGCAAGGGGAATGCTAAATCAGGTATAGTTTCTTTGCTATGATTTTCCTCTTTCCAAATGGGACCCCTACCCCTTCTTTTATAGGCTAGAAAGGGCTAGGTATTTGGTCAAGTGACTAGCTATGGGCAGTCGAATGGTTTAGTTAACTTACCCAAAACTATGTGTTCCATCTGCAACTTTTCATTTTTTGTGCTTTTGTAGGTACACGCGGGCTGTAGTGGGTTAGCTAGCATGTACACACGTTCAGTAGTAGAGCAGGGCGTGTGTGCCTTTAAAAAGGGTGTTTTTAAGAAGAGTTGTTCAGTAGTGGCTTGGTAAGCATGTCTGGTGAAAATTAGGTTTATAATAGATGCCCCCTAATGTGTGAGCTCAGAAGAGCATCTAATGGCCGAAATACATTATCAATCTTCACCAACGTACCAAACAAGTGAGCCTAGGGACCAGAATTTGAGAGGTGCCATTTGCAAAATAACAATTGTCTCATTGAGGCAGACATACCCATGCTCGGAATGAAAGAAAACCATGTATACCAATCAAATACACCGTAGATCCATGTCATATAACTATATAAAGTGTAGCCGCGAGAAATACACAATGGATCTACATCTAGAAATAAAAAAGATATACATGTAGTGTATCCATCTTCAAGAAGTGAACAAGGCCTGATGGCTATAAATGAGGCCTTCAGAGCTCGAGCAACAGTTTCAAAATCTTCACAACTCGGGTAGGAGTGTAATATGAGTGTACAACTTCACTACCCAGAGGTCTTCGACGACTTGTTAGGAACGAACTAGAGGATTTTGATGATCAGGACGAGGGCTTCATGGATTTCAAACAAAGACTTGATTGGGATTTTGGGATGACCAGGCATGAGGGTAAGAGACAATCTGTAGAGGGGGCCGACTCAAGCTTGGTAACAACTTCCCTTAGACAATAACATGACATAAGGTGAGACTCATGCAGTATGATATTTTGACATAAGTTCACGATGCAGGAGGCACCACAAACTCTCCATATGTTTGGAAGAAAAACCAAACGAAGGAGGACACAACTCTATGTAGTGAGAACATATTCCTAAGGTCATGTTAAATCCAAAGGCTTGAAGAACAAATGAAAGGATGTGCTTTGTCCAAGGGCGACTCATTGTGCTGCCAATAAAAAGAAAATACTTTTCCCTTCCTCTTTTTGGGGTATATTTGATTTTTTTTTTGTCTTTTTCAATAATTTTGGAAAGCTTGAAAAAGAATAAAAGAATGCTACATTACAAAGGAGGATCGAGTGTCGCAGACATACTAGTTCCAAGCACACGAAACACATAGATGCTCTGGGAAAAGGGACATATGCAGGAAAAGGACACTCGGGAAAATCCTCCATGGGCCCAAGGTGTCAAGACGTAGAGGCAAAGTGCTACAGGGCTTGCATATAAGGTATGCTTCAGATGGTTCAGTTGAGAGCAACATGGATCCGACATTAGGCCAAAGACGCAGGTATGCAAACACGATTAATAAGACACACAATGGTAACATCCTTCGATGTAATTTTAACAAGCCCAAAGAAGGCAATCTCAATGGTTTTCAATATTTAGAGAGTCTGAAAAAGCGTAAAAGGAGACTCCACTGGGGTACCTTTTTCGAAGATAGTCTAGTCGGTTCGAAAAAGGGGTAAACTAGCACCGAACAAACGTCTATTCAAAACCATTTTAACGAGTGTGATAAAGACAAGATCACTCGGCAATTTTTTCATTTTTAACAAGTTTGAAAAAAGCATAACTATGGACTCCGTCAGGAATGTTATTTTGGACCATTTTAACGAGTGTGAAAGAATAAGGTCACTTGACGATCTTTTCAATTTTAGGGAGTCTGAAAAAATATTAACTATGGACTCCGTGGGGGTTCCTTTTTCGTAAATTTAGTCCCTTAGGCCCGAAAAAGGGTTAAAATCATACCTGAGAATACTCTTCTAGGGAACCGAAGCTCCTAGAGTATACCTTTGTCCGAATAGTTTACCATCCAAATCGAAAAAGGGGTAAACTACCGCCAGACATATGTGACTTCAAATTTCAGTTTATCAAGCGTGAAGGTCAACAAGATCGCTCAACAATCTTTTAATGTTTAGAGGGTATGAAAAGGGCTTAAAAGAAGAGCCATTATGTTTTTGGGAGTCCCGAGGGTGAGGTCAAGAGTGATAATGAATCATGCAAATGAGGCTTATACTCGTAATCAGAAAAACTACAAAGGACTCCCTAGCCTATAGTCATTAATAACAACATGTATGCCAAAATGCAACTAGGATCCATGGATGATTTTAGGGGCTAAATTTCGCTCATGGGCTAATTTTCCATGGTTTTTCCAAAAACGAGATTCGCTATTTTAAAAATGATTTGCCCAAATTCTATAGGATAAAATTACTTTACCTTAAAAATCGCCAAAAATTTATAAAAACTATATAAAATACTTAGAAATTTGAATATTTAAAAAAAATATCGCCAAAAATTTATAGTTGACATATGAAGGATTAGTAATATTCACCAAGGTTTCTACATTTTAAAATAAATTTGCATCCTTAAAATCATCCCTGTTAGGATCTATCTAGTGAATCCATGTATAGGTAGGCTCTACCACTAAATTATGACACTTCTAAAGCAGTAATGATGGTTTTGTGTCGCAATTCGGTGGGGTCGATCCTATGTCAAAGTAATCAAGACAATTAGATACAAAAAGTGGGGGTGGACCTAACTTAGATGTAATAAGTTGAAAAAATCACTTTTTTACCATGGGACCTTCAAAGTGACCCAAATCCCCCAAAAATTTCCCAATACCCAAAGTAACATTTATCATAAAAATCCATAAGAAACTCCTGAACCATACTCAATGATTTTTAGATTAGAAAAAATGACAAAAGGGTTCAAAAATTGACAAAAAGGGGCCAAAAAGTCTATAAATAGAAGTTGGCAGCTCATTATCACCATTATTAATTAAGAATTTGACTAAAAGCCAAAAATACCCCTTTGTAAAAAGAGTTGATTCTGGGAGCCTCATTGGACGAAACGACCATCCGCTTGGACCAAGTAAGTACATACTACCCCCTCTTGCAATTTAAATCTTTCCTTATGCATTTAATTTTGTTTTTTGGAGGGGCGTCGACCTTTAAAAGTTTGACCCTACATACACGCGGGCTGTCCTAAGACAACCTGCGTGTGCACGCGTGCAGGGGAAAAACTGCATGTGTGCACACGCGATTGTGAGCACTACAACCTGCGTGTACCCTCCATTTAGAGTAAAAAAAACAAGAGTTAACCCTCCTGAACTTTGTCTATTGCAGGATGTATGTTCACTGGAGAGAAAGAGAGCATTAGGATATTGATGTGTTGGTCGAGGAGGACCCTAATTCTCTTGCTGCATTGTTGCAATGTGGTTTGTTAAAGTTTTTCCATTGTCCTTTCATGCGGGCATAACCTAAGCTACTAAATGCCTTGGTTGATTATTGGCATCCCGACACAGAGGCCTTCATGCTCGAGGGGCAGTCATTGACTCCAACGATAGAGGATATCTACTTTCTGACTAGCCTCTCAATGAGAGGGGAACTAGTCAATTTTCCTACTTTTCTCTCTGGGCCTCACAACATATCGGAGTTGATTGGATTCCATTGTGAAGCTGACACATATAGAATGGGCTCGCAGGTGCCGATAAACAATATTTCAAACTTATCATTGAACTGATAGTGTTGCTCATTGGGCGGATTACTGGGTCTGTGTCTTTGCATCAGGTCTCCCGTGCACACATGAATTGTGTAGTTCAGTGCTTAAATGCACAAGTGTTTGACTGGAGCACCACATTACTAGATTGTATGAAGAGGCATCTAACAGAGTGCCGAATGCGGAGGCAGAGGAACTTCAGGTTTGGGACTATTCTTTGTGCTTTCTTCTTCTTTGAGAGTGCCTAGTTTCAGTCCTAGTGAGGTGATACGAGGGCACCAGGCCTCTCACCCCGCGTTATGCATATGGGCGGTGTTGTTGCCACGACAGGGGGGGGTAGGACTATTGAGGCCTTTGACGACAATTTTTTTGCTTGGTGGGTGCGACAGACTCCGACCATAGAGGACTACCCCTATGCCAGGATTGACTTCTCTAGATATCCTGAGATGCCGGAACCTCCTGGAGAGGAGTGACGAGAGATGGTTAAGTTTGTTTTTTCAGATTTATTTGTTTTTTATGTTTTTTATATATATCATTTTTTGTATATACCAGAGTATCTGACAATTAAGTATGTGTCACGTGCATATGTGGGGCCAGTGGGTCTAGTGGACTTCATGAGGAATAGGTGATGTCCTCTACCAGAGGCAAGACCAGATGCAACTGGAATACTAGTAGTAGCAGGGGGACCTCCAGTTGGAGAGGCTGAGAAAGTATTGAGACGGGTAGAGAAGAATTTTACCTCACTCACTCGTACAGTCCCCATGGAAGAGATCAAGGATTTGCCGCCATCTATGTAGCCTCATGTAGTGGGGGCACCATGGACATGGGTTTGGATTTTTTGGCATTTGGCAAACGTCGTTGATCATTATAACAAGGCCAACAGACCCCATCCTTATTTAGACTGGATTGCTTACGTGCCGAGGGAACTATTTGTATATTTTTGAGGGCATAATTCTCGTGACTCTTTACTGGACGTATTTTTGAGGTGCTTGTGTCCACCCATGTACTTTGATATTTTTGATAATATATATGGATTTTTATTTCCTTTTTATGTTTTATGGATTACATCTACTTTACAAATGTATTTACATGTGCATGTATGTGTCTTTCTTATATGTGTGCAAGATGCCAATCTAATATTTGATTATCTGGATTATCTGTAACTTGATTTTATCTCCTATGAACATGAAAATATGTAATATAATCAAAGCTTCGTTCTAAGAGACGTACCCTAAGGAACCATCAGTGTAGAGTAGGATCATGAACATGGTAGACTCCATTTAACTGAGACACAACCAACTGAGCATCTAAATAGACTCGGAGGTGAGAGATTCCAAGTGACAAAGCGTCACGAAGCAACTCAATAACTGCACTGCATTCTGCAAAATTGTTTGTGGTGTCACCTAAACATATACCTCTTGAAGATAACAACTGGACCTGAGGTGTGAAAATCACCCAAGTTGTAGAGGCAAGCCTCCAAGTGTACCGGATAGCACTGTTCGTGAATCCGACGAACACCTCTGATTCACTTGACATCTGCCACAATAAAAAAGATAACATAAAAAATGACACGTCCATAAAACCAAAAGAAAAACCAAAAGGGTAATAGCAAAAAGACTATACATATGTTACAAAAAGTCATCCAAGGTGACCCACCTATGAGTAATACTTCTTGAGGTAGAGCCCATGCCTAGGCTTCGCCAAAACATTTCCCTCAAATTCCACCAGACGATAAGCGCCCTTTCTTAGAACCTCTTTAACGATGAAAGCTCCGAACCACATGGGTTTGAACTTGCCTTCCCCCAGGGGGTCCTTATCTTGGTCATAGAATAGGACAAGGTTGCCTTCAGAGAAAATTTGAGGATGAACAGACCGATCATATTGACACTTGACTTTTTGTTTGTGAGCTTCATTAGCTAAGGCCGCATCACAATGCTGCTCATTGAGCTACTCGAGATATAATAAATGCTCTTCAAGCAGTGAAGTGTCTGGAAATAACTGTACTTCCAACTTTAAAGATGGGATTTGGCATTCTATGGGAAAGATTGCTTCCATCCTGTAAATGAGTTGAAAAGGTGAGAAACTGGTTGCAGTCTTAACAACCATTCGGTAAGCCCATAATGTCGAATATAACATCAAATGCCAATTTGACTTAAATGAATTTATCATTTGTTGTAGAATGGTTTTAAGAGATTTATTTACAACTTCCACCTGACCATTCACTTGGGGGTAGTAGGGTGATGAATGTTCCTGCTGCAACCCAAGATTTGACGTTAATTGGGTCATCATTATGTTCTGAAAGTGACTACCATGGTGAATGACAATCTCTCTCAAGACACCGAACCTTCCTATTATATGGTTGAACAAAAAGAGAGCTGCTGTCTCCCCGTCATCTTTGAACGTTGGCATAGATTTGACCCACTTAGTGAAGTAGTCTACTGCTACGATGATATAGCGGTGCCCCCTTGCTGAAGTGGGGTTGCATGTAGTGTAATCAATCCCCCACTTGGTGAAGGGACCCATAGTTATGACGAGAAACATGGGAGCGGGGTGTGCTCTCATCTTCTGAGAGAAGATTTGACATGGATAACACTTCTTGACCGATTCGACACAATCTTTGATTAATGTCAGCCAGAAGTAACCGACTCGTAGAATATTTTGGGCTATTGCCAACCCAGACAAATGACCGCCACATGCTCTAGTGTGGCAATCTTTAATCACGATTTTTTATTCTTCATGAGTGAGACATCGATAAAGGATACAGTCTACACCTCAATGATACAACGTGTCCTAAAGTATGAGATAGTTCTTAGTCTGATGGCATATACGCCAACGCTCATCACAAGAAGCAGAGATGGGACACTTCAAAGTATGGAGATATACAAGGACATCTCCATACCAGGGGTCAGAAGACACGATAAAAAACATGTCTCCTTTGATAGGCGACTCGTCGGGTATAACATCACCTGATTCGACCGAAACTTCTGATATGAGTTCCGCAAAGACCATCGACTTTTCGGATTTCGCCGAAACGAACTCCAAGTCAAATTCTTGGAGGATAAATTTCCATATACTAATCTTTTCGCTGATGAGTCGTCATGTCAATACATATTGAAATGGGTTCACGACGACAATGATGGTGGTCTTGCGAAACAAAATGTAATGATGAAACTGTTGGATAGCATGGACTACTGCCAACACAAGTTTTTCAATATGTGAATAATTGAGTTCCGGTCCAACTAGGCCTCAGATCAGGTAATAAATCACGTATTCTGAGAGTAAATCATCCTCCTGAACTAAGACCATACCGATGGTCGACTCTGCAGCGACCAAGTACAATAAGAAATATTTATTATAATTGGGTGGCTGAAGCAGAGGGGTTTATATGAGGGAACTTTTCAACACTGCGAAAGAGCTTTGAGAAGCTTCGTCCCAATGAAAAGGAACATCCTTCTTCAATAAATGCATAAAACCCTTCATGATCTCGACATAGTTTGCGATGAAACATCGTAGAAAATTTTCTTTTCACTGCAGACTCTGAAGCTGAGGTATGGTGCATGGAGGAGGAAATTGAACTATTGCCTCAACCTTTAGAGGATCGACCATGATCCCTGTTTTCAAAACGATGAAACCTAACAGACGACCTGATGTGACGCAAAAACTGCACTTGTTTGGATTCAAGCGGTTTTGGTAGTAGCGACACCGTTCAAGGATAAGTCGGAGGTGTTCCAGATGATCATCTCTCTTGCAAGATAGTGATGCTAAATCATCGAGATAAGCCTTGACTATGTGTTTGAGGTCATGGAAAGAAAAAGACATGGCCTGCTGAAACATAGCTCCAACATTTTTCAAACCAAAAGGCATCTTGCGATAAGAGAATGTACCCCATGGACAGATGAAAGTATTTTTGTGTTGGCCTTCAGGTTTTATTTGTATCTGATTGTATCATGAAAAACCATCCATGAATGAAAAGGCCTCATATCTTGCACATTCATCGACTATTTGGTCAATAAATGGTGTGGGGAAATTATCTTTTGGGCAGGCCTAGTTGTTTAGATAAAAAAAGTCCGTACATACGCGAATCGTGCCCTATTTTTTATTGGCTGGAACGAGATTCAACACCCATTGAGTCAATTGGATGGGGTAGATGAAACCATCTTTAAGTAGTTTCTCCACTTTAGCCTTGATAGCTGCTGCTTTCCTAGGATTCACCAGACAAAGATTTTGCTAGATCGGCTTGACATCAGGATAAGTCGTGATTTCATGTTCGACGATTCCTGGATCTATGCCTGTAATTTCCTCATAATACTAGGAAAACATGCCACAAAATTATTTAAATAAGTCTGTGTAGATTTGAATCTCCTTGGGGGAGAAATCTGCTCCGACGAAAATATTCTCCACGATGCCAGGGGATTTGGAGATATCAATAGGTATCGTGTCAGATATTGTTTCCATATTTCCTTCAACGTAAACCACGTGAATTTCCAAATGATTGATAGGACAACCTTTATCTCCATTCATAGTCAGAGTGAATTCACCTGCTTCAATTTGTCTTAACTATGGGAGGAAGTAAGATCTATGATGAATATCATCCCAGGGTCTGTTCGGACTAGTCATTGCCTCAATAATCTCTTCATCTGAAGGCAAGACTAATTCTAAAGAATCCGTATCAGCAAGGGAACCTTGAGCCCAAATAGGCTCGAGCACCAGATCTAACTCTTGTGCTGGAGTCAGATCGGGGTCAGGAGAAGCTCGTTGAATGATCGAGTATGCAACTTCTGCTACGGATAAAGGCATCGACATGCCATGGTTCTCTATCCCTTCCATCGTAGCGTATGGGGAAGGAAGAGTCCACGGATCATGAAAGTACATCGTGCGAAACGACGAGATTTGAAAAATTTGAGCCCAAGGATGGTCGGGGACAGCCGTCATGTAATGGGCATTGCTAGTGGGAGGCAGGTAATCGAAAGTACCCATAAATGGTGGGCACAAAAAAACCCCTACGTTGACGATGCCGAGCTGAGGGTTATCAATCATCGGGACCGTGGAGACTCCCGATGAAGGGTCAAGATGAGAAAAGGATAACCGATCAATGGTCACAATCCAACCCTTGTGAGGAAACAACAAGACCCAGAAAACTGTCCCGACCACTGCTTGCATAGCATAGGTCCAACTCCTTCCTAACAAAACATTGTAGTCGAGAGACACATTGATCACTTCAACTTCTATGCACATAGTTGTCCCCCTAACTGCATGGGGAAAGAGGGAATGATCCCATGTGGTCAGAAAGAAAGTTCGTCAAAATATGTAAGAAGAGTACGTGACGGAGACAAAACGGGTTGGTCGATGGCCTTCCAACACGCCAAAGATATCACGCATGTCGAGGCACCCTCATCCACCACTGTATGAAAAATATTTTGGGTAAACATTTTCGTGGTGTAAGCCACTACTATCTGAAAAGCTACGTGGTAAGGAAGATGAGGTTTTAAGTCGGTGGTATCAAGTAGGATCATTCCCAGATTACAAGTCTCGGTTGAGACTAAGGAAACTAACATGGCCTTTCTCTGGGAAGAGAAACTCTGGACGACTTCCAAAGTAGACATCGCACAAGGGGTTTTTGATAGATCCTCCACCACAGAGTAGTTCTGGGCAGCCCTCGCATTTGGGTTGTAAGAATATTTTTTGAACACACCTTTTGGGATGTGCGTCATTGTTTGGCCCAACGTCTTCTCAATCTGAAGAGGAAGAGGTGGGTTTTCGACTTCTTTACCCTTCTCATAGGTGTCCGGCTTTCCATAATCATGTGCTCTAGTCATTATATAGGCATCACCTTTCATAATATACACATTTGTGGACAAAGGATTATTCAAAGATGAAGGGGGTCCTTGACTGCCCCCTTTCGCGCTCGAGGAGGCCTGAGTTAGATTTTTCCCATGTGGAAATGGGTTTGTTAACATGGCAGGCTATTGCTATGCCAATAACGTCTGGGCCTCCGCAATTCGAGGGAACTGATGGGTTGGGTGGTCTTCCTTGCAAAGATTACAAGGATATTTTGACTTCTTCTTTTAAGTGTCACCCCCACTAGCATTATCGGTGGGTTTCTTATCCCCCTTACCCTTTTTCTATTGTTTCTTATTTTCGTCAGGCTGCTGGGTGGCCTTTGGGTTTGTCATTTGCACACTGTGTACATCTGAATTTTGTGTAGGGGGAGAAACCGAACCGGTGGTCTGGCTGGCCACTGTTTGTTGTATCGAAAATTGTTGCAATTGATTTGACAATGGATCAGTGGGATTTGTTTGTGCTGAACCAATAATGCCATCAGCATGTGGTCCATACCTTTGCCTGGTTTTGTTAAGGATTGACCTCAGTGCATCCTGCGAAATCTCATAGAGTAAACCAGACTGAGAGTAAATTAGCTCTAGCTGTTGCGCTCTCATTATCGCATCTTCCTCAGAAAACACTCTGGATGTTGTGACGTATTTAGATAACCGGGGTACCAAATAATTAAGGAACCACTCTAGCAGGAATGCTGGTGGGACTGACACTTTTATTAAACTCTTCTGGCATCTCCATTCTCGGATATGATCGGAGATATGGTCCGCTTTTGTTTGCTCGAAATTGGCCAGCAATTCAGTGCCGACGTCGTATCTCATAGGTAATTGGAAATGGTTCAAGAAAGCCATTGCCAATTCACCAAAGGAAGAGTATCATGAGCGGTCGAGCTCGATGTACCATTTCATAGCACTCCCTATGAGAGTGCGTCAATCACAACTGAATGGAGTCGTCTCTTAACGAGTTGGACAAGCACCATAAGTGGAAGGTAGTCACATGATCACCATGATCTTCATTAGGCTTGGCCTCGAACTTTGGAATGTCTGAAGGCAACTTGGTCGGCATAGGAGGCCAAATCGAATTGTGACAGATGGGGTCATTTAAGAGCCTTGTTAGATCTGGAAAGTGCAGGGTTTCCAGAAACGGTAGTTTGGGTTGTGGATGGTAGCTAGGGAAAAAGGATCTTGGGGTTTGACTAGCACCAGGTTTCCATGAAAAGTTAGGTTGTTGGCCAGGGCTTTGGTAATAACTGTGGCTATGACCAGCATACAGATTGTGCACTTATTGAGACATCATCTGCTGGTTCTCGTAATAAGACGTAAAGGGTTGATCTTGTGTCACATTCCAATAATTTTGGGAGGGGTTGTCCCCTGTCGATCCGACATGAATAGGCGTTGGGCCTTGCCCAGGGTTCCACTGGGTATGGAAAGGGTTGCCCCCGATTGGAATCCCTGGAAAGGGGATTGGTCCCTACCATGGATTCCAAGGTCCTTATGAGGAAACAATTCCTAAGTGTGCCCCATATGCAGGAATAGTACCCTGTATAGGATGTGGTTGTCCATAATTGGGGTTGCCCCTGGCCGAAACGACAGCTGACGAGAAAGCGTTGTTACCAAACGTGCCAAACAAAGAGAAAGGTGTTGAACCAACCGACATATTATAAGGAGGAAGTGCTTGAATACCTGCTCCAAATTTTTTTACGTTAGGCCCGATGAAGTGTTGAGGAACACCGCTGAGCGAGGGGGATGAAGGGGGTATATGACCCCCCCCCCGTAAGGGAAAGTGATAAAGAGAGATGAAATTCCCCCCATAGATCCTTGTAGAGGAGCGTTGGAGCTCCCTGCCCCTAGAATTAAAGTCTGTAGAGAGGAGGATGAAAGTACAATACTCATACCAAAGCCAGGCATCCCGTATGAGAAAGGAGAGCATGTCACGTTTTGAGTAAATAGAGCAGTGATCGCCACCATAGATGGAATCAGACCGTTGCTCGAAGTAGAAGCAATCGAGACCATGGTGGCCTAGACCGATGATGGTTGGTTAGGAGGTGGAACACCCCTAGTAGTGACAGTTGTGAAGGAAATATCAGTATTCCCTGAAGAAGTGGTAGCGCTTGCTTCCATTGTTGCTGGTGACACTACCTGACGCTCGTAAGGTAGAACCCGTACGACAATGGGCACCGATATATTAGTGATAGGAGGGTTATATAGAATAAGAGCCTCTATGTCGAGGTCAGAAATGATTGGTTCCTCCATAATCAAAAGTTCTCCTCTCGAAGATGGGTTGGGCATAGTTTCCTATAACCCGGTTGTCTCAAAAGACCTTTGCTGGTCTAATTTTCACCTTAGCAGTGGAAGGGGGGGGAGGGGGGTTCAAGGAAAACCAGAAGTAGGCCCAAAAACTTTCACGACTGACAGAACTCCTGATCCTCCACTGTGTGAGAATATCAAAGACACACTAGGGAAATCTATATAATCGTTTGAAAACCAACACGTACTAGAAAAAGTACCTATGAGATAAAAAAAAGTAGTCACTAACTAGTTGGAAGAACAGTTACAACAACCAAAACTAGAGAAAATTACCAGTGCAAGTGCAACTCGAATACAAAAGCACCCTCCAGTTATACTCTGCAAAGTGTGGCCTGATGTATGTCCTAGTTATACCCCTGCAGTCACCTGTGTAAATCACTAGAAAGATAGGCAACTAGGTTTCCAGTGCGCAAACAGTCACCAGGCGGGTACAATCGACAGTCAGGTGGAATACAATGAGAAGGGTATCAATCCTGAAACCTATCAAGGGTATCGAAAGAAAGTGTTCCAGAACATGACTGAGGACCTTGAATGGATTCGAGACCCATGAAGCTTGTTGGAAAATATTTAACAGACAGCGAATGGAAAATATTTAACAGACAACGAATGCTTGTCATTGATGGCAAGTACAACAATGAAGATGGCATGAGTACAGGAAGTTTGTAACAGACAGGCAAACATAAGATAAGTTCAGGAAGATCGAATGATCGAAGGCCCGTAAAGTTTGAGAAGCATTTCTGATCGTTGGATCCCATTCAATATTCTCGAAAGAACGAGGGTCGTTAGATCTAAATGTAGACAAGAAGAGCGCTGAAGACGAGGACAGATCTAAGACGTTAGATCCAAGTGCAGGACCCGACCATCATTGGATCAAGGAGAACCTGCATGTCCTTTAAAGTGCAAGGAGTAGCGGGCTCACAAAATCCCGAAAGAAGGAGGACCGTCCATCAGCAGGCAGGACACGTGGGGAAATATCGTCAGTTCACTAACTGGAGATGTCAAGTAATATCAATCACAATAATGCCGAAATCACAATATGCGAAATTGCAATTTAATCTCAGTCGTTGAATCAAGATCAGATTTGAACAGTTGATCTAACTCCATATCGGAATTTCACGAATCGCGACATGGAGAGGCAAAGAAAACAATGCAACAAGAATGCCGAAATCGCGATATGAGAAATTGCGATTCAATCGCAGCCATTGAATCAAGACTGGATCTGAACCATGGAATCATAGGACATGTGGAAAGCGATCGAAATTTCGCTGACTTGGGGTCAACGGAGCATAGTGTTGAAAATCACGAAATGAGAAATCGCGAAAGCGCTTTATGCATAAGCGCGTGGTCATAGCCATTGATCACATAGATGGAAGATGGAGGTAGAAGCTAGAGGTGCTAAGCTTTGCCACATAAATGCCGAAATGAATGCAAGATCTCATGAAGCCAATCCAACGGTGCAGGTGAATTTGAACAAAGATTAGAGGGTTACTGTTCTCTCTCACAGTTAACTTACCAGTTACGAATCTGTTAGCGAAACAGACTCATGATTGACAATTAGTTGGCGTTTCATTTGTTGAGACAATTGTCTTCTTTTTGCCTAAGGAGATGGGAATTTGAACCACCATGAGTGTGTATAAAAGAAAATGAGACAGACAACGTGAGGTTCGTTGTTCTGTATGAAAAATGAATGAAACTGTAAGAAAGGAAAAATCATAGAATGTGCAAAGTGAAATGGAGAATATGCACAGTGTGAGATGAAACTCATGGAAGAGTAACTGAAGATGAAGAAAATTTGAAGATAAGCATAATTACAGAAGAAGTTGATGCAGAGAAGACCTGCTGAACAGACAAAGGAAGAAATGAATTGCAGAACTGTTAGAAGATGACCAGATGTACAGAACAAAGAAAGATTGGTAAGAATTGATGTATCTGTGTAGTTGAATGTTTATTTGTTCATTTATGTTCAAGGGAGGTTGGGAGGTGCTCGGGAGGACTGTTGTCCTTAGAGGTTCAAGTGAGAGCTTGAACACAGGAAGTTGTAGCTTCCTTCTGGTTGCAGCCAGAGAAACCAGGGTTGCAGGGTGGTGCAAGGGAGAGAAAGTGTTCTCTGTTATACAAGTTGGAGCCTGTGTAACTGGAAGTTGGTGCTTCCATCCAGTTGGTGCTGGAACATTAAGGGAATTAGTGCTTCCTTCTAGTGGGTGCTAGAGAAACCAGAGAGTTGGTGCTCTCAAACAAGTTGCAGCTTGTAAAACAGAGGTAGCAGCCTCACATTGAGTTGGTGCTCAATTATAGATGATGTACATAACTTAAAAGACTGCCTATCATTTCGAAGAAGAAGAGGTTTTCTCCCTTTATGGGTTTCCTCGTGAAAATTTGTCTCTGTGTATACCTTATGTGTGGCTGATGCTCTTTAATTTTACTGTCCATATGTTGTATATTGTTGATGATCACTTGAAGAAAGATTAATAATGTTTTAATAGACTTAATATTGTTTAAGCTCAATTACAACTGATTCACCCCCCCTCTTAGTTGTTTTAGTAATTTCAACAGGTATTTCCCATAATCAATCTATATTCTCTTTCTAGTTAAGTTCCC
>SNQJ01S0011516.1:99602-110540 GCA_010110895.2 Picea sitchensis
TACTTGACATCAACCAATGACATCAATCAAACCAAACCATTTACATCAATGACATATGATCCAACAATAATTAGGTTAGAGTATATTTTTTTATGATTAGTAGTAAATAATAATAATATTATTAAGGTATTATTAAGATTCTAAAGTTATTTGAAGTATACAAAATTATAATTACTATAGTGTTATTAAAATATAATATGTAATAATAATATAAAGTAAAATTAAGTTAAACCATATAAGGCATAATAGAATAGAATCATAGAACTAACTAATTATTAATGATTCATTAATAGTAGATTTTCTAGGACAAAGAACCTTAAATGCATTTATACATACTAAAATCTAGACCCAAGGGGGAAGAAACACAATAAGGAGAGGGAGCACAAGAAGGACCAAAGACCAGGAAGGAGGAATGATAAAAGAAGGGAGGAAGAAACCAGGAAGAAAGGAAAACAAACCGAAAATTTAAAAACTAAAAAATCAGAGCAAAGAGAGAAAGCGGTAGGGAGGAGAAAGAAAATAAGGAAGAAGAAAGAGAAGAAAGAGAAGAAAGGAGAAAAAAAACAAAAAAAACAAAACATATCTGAAAGGAGAAGGAGGAGACTTACCTTACTCTACATATTTACTCTATTTTTTATTAATGGAAGTCAGTTCTCACTAATCTCGAGACCTCCATCCCTATTAAGATTGTTAGGGTGTTTTATGTTTTTGATGGCTTCCCTAATTTTGTGCTTGAAGTAGTGATCTTATTTGGCCAAGTTTTAGTATCTTCCAGGAACACATGATGCTTGGTTACATTGGAATTCTCCGCAAGGGCCAAGGTACATGTGTGATAATTCTTGATATCAACTCTGTGCTCTTTGATCCTTACTTTAAAATATCATCTTGTTTCCTCGATGTAACATTTACCCAAAGAGAACTTCAACTTATAGACTCCTTTATATTAGCAGTGGTCTGAGATATCTTTGAATGATCTCATCTTATGTCTTATGGTTTCCAATGGTTTGAAGGAGGTAATAATCTATTTCTTTCTCAAAACTTTGGAAATCTTATCAGTGACTCATGTGATGGAGGGGAGGTATGTCATCTTGCCAGGGTGATTGTTTATGGAACTTGGATCACCTTCTGTCCTTTCCAAGTCTCTATTGATTTCTATCATAATATCTCTATTCTTATATCTTATGCTTTTTAAAACCTTGGTAAGGTGATCATTTTCCTTATCCAAGTGTTCTTCATCAGGAAACCTAATATCCCGTCTAGTTAGGGTTTTCAAAACTCCCATCTTTTGGGTGGGATGGTGATGAGAAATTATGTGCAGATAGCTCTCGATATGTGTTTTATTTCTATATAATTTATGTCCCAAGTAGCCATCTTGTTTTATATGAATCTGAACATCCAAAAAGGAGATGTTGTTGTTCTCCTCTAGCTCCATGGTAAACTCGATATCATCTAAAAGGTTGTTGAGGTGCTCAATGAATTTGTTGAGCTCATCCTTCCCATGAGGCCATACTACATTAGTGTCGTCTACATACCTTTTTCATCTCTTAGGTTTTAGGGGGTATTTTTTCAGTGCCCTTTCTTCAAAATTTTCCATGAAAAGGTTGGCCATATTGGGGGACAAGGGAGACCCCATTGCTACGTCACTCGTTTGTTCATAGAATAATCCTTAGAAGCTAAAGAAGGTTGATCGAAAGAAAACTTCTACTAATTTGGTGGTTTTAGGGTCGATGACTTCCTTGATAATACTAATGGCTTCACCAAGGGGTATTTTTGTGAATAAGGAAACCACATCAAATCTGGTGATGGTATCATCAGATTCCACCCTTTCATTCTTGATGATTGTTATGAAGTCAAAATAATCCTTAATAAACGATTTTGTTGTCTCAACCGGGGGCCTAGATTATTTGCCACATAGTTCGCTAGTTGATAAGTAATAGAACCTATGGTTTTGACGATTGGTCTAAGGGGGATTCCTTCTTTATGAATTTTCGGGAGACCATAGATCCTTGGAGTTATCTCACAAATGGGAATCAAACATTTCTTGGTTAATTCATCTAAGTTGGAATCCTTTATAACCATTTTTACCACCCTATCAATTCTATCTATTGGGTTATCATCTAGTCTCATGTAGTTGCCACTCTACGTGAGGTGCTCAGTCATATTTGTTTTATAGTCCTCACTATTGATGATAACGGTGGAACATTTTTTGTTTGTTTTTAGTATTACTAATTTTTTGTTATCTTTGAGGTTCTTTAGAGCCAAAAATTCATCTCTACCTTAATATTATTCATTGGAGGCTTTGCTCTTCTCAAAATCATTGTGCAATCTTGTCTAATAATTTGTTTCTCATCGTTGGTCATCAATTTAATGTTATCCTCAATGCTATAGGTTATGCTATCAACTGGAATAGTTTTTGGTGCCAATGCAAAATTGAGTCCTTTCTTGAAAACGTTCATCTTTGCTACCTTCAATTCGTGGGAAGAAATGCAAACCTCCACAATTGAATTTTGCGAAAATTTTCTTTACAAAGACTATAACGGAGGTGATGCTTCGGTTCTTTTCATAATTGAGCATATTGATTCCTTCTTATATATAGACACATTGGTGCGTCTGTAACTTATTAAGAGCACCAATGAATTTTAGAATCCATTCAAAATTTTGTTTGAAGTTATATTTTTCTATGCTTCCGAAACTTTATTTTAAGAATTTATTCATGTGATGATGATGGTTTCAGCTCAAATGCAGGGAAAAGGGGATGATGATATCAAATGGCCAATTCTTAAGATTCTATCTCATTCCATACTGTTGCAAGTTCGTTAACTTCTCCCCCATCATTTAAAGTAAGTCTAGATTTGATTTATAACTCATTTATCTGATTGAATTTATGTCATTTATGCATGTGCATTTGAATAATTGTTCATTGAATTTTGTAGTATCATGATTCGGGATTGAGTTCAGATGTGTACAATATTCCACCATTCCAAAATTTTGCAATCTCTTATCAGGAGAAAGATACCGCGCGAAAAAATTTGATGAAAATGTACAACTACTTTACCCTACCAATTGTAAGATGCCATCTTCTAGCAACCTGCAACCTGGGTCATTGGTATTACATCGTGAATTATATCCTTTTTTTGACACACTGGTAGTATGTGGTTGTTCAAAATGTAAAGGGTTGGAGAAGAACCCTGGACATGTCATAGTGTCCCATTATATTAATGGTCGACTACCCAAATTTGATGGTCTAATACCTCCCACTGCAATCAAGAACCGAATAGGAAATATAGAAAAGACACGTAGGAACACTTCCATATGCTCATTTTTTGAAAAGTTGGAAGCCGGATCAACTAAATTTCATCCTAAATTGGGCAATTTGTTTCCTTTTGTTGAGCCAATGGAGAGTTATAGTGAGACAAAGTAAGATATAAATACTACCAAAAACATTTGTACTAGGAGATCCAAAAAGTTGTATGAGCTAAGAGAAAAAATGTCCAAGTACACACCAAAGTTTATTCAATTGTTGGAAAGTAGAGATGACTTCCCTCTTCCTATACATCTGAAAAGTAAATATGAAACCTATTACAACCAATCTTTGTATGGAACTTGTTCATCTTCCATGCTTGTGCATTATGTTGGAACATAATTCTCTTTTGTGGTAATAGTTGTATGATTTCCAAGTCTAAAATAGATGTTGCAAATCTTGGGTTGTTTATCCATTCACATGCATCCATTCCACCCAAACAATTAGTAGCACTTATGCCATATTGTGGTCCTCTTTATAATCGTTTTTATTACTTGAATATTGTTAAATACAAACATAGTATTTCCATGTATAGTATGTACTTGAATGGTTATGCTTCTAGAAACTTTTAAAAGTGGTCCAGGAGGATCTAAAAGGGAAAAAATTAAAAGTACTCAAATCTCAAAAAAAATAGCACCAAGTCAAAGATCTCGTCAAGATATTTCAAACGACATAAACAACACCTCAAACAGAGTCTAAACGAAGAAGTTATGGATGGTCAAAGTTTTGGTCAACCTGGTCAAAGTCAATAGGGTGGCATTAGCATCTGTACAACTGATGTCAGTAGCTGACCATGTAAAGTTTACATCAACATGTCAACGTGGCACCACCTAGGAGATAACATGTGGCATGTTGATTTGGCAGTTTGGGTGGCCACTTGGGCCTATTAATGGGTGACACGAGGCACCCCCAGGAGACACCATGTGGCACCACCCGGGGCTGCCACATGGCCTACTGAAAGGATGATGCATGGCAGGTGATTCAACATTTGATTGGGAAAGACAAGCAAGTGATAGGGCTCCATGTGGCCCAATCATAGGGTTCCACGTGGCATCCCTGAAATTCCCAATGAGGGATAACCACTGGATATTTCAATATATATATTTGTCGTTGCACTGACCAGTGCTAGACTTGGTGGATGGCCCACAAAATATAAACACCCCTAAATGGTCACACCCACAATCCGGCAACCATGCCATAAACCTGGTGAACGTACCCCGTCAAATCCGGCCGGATCCCGGTCCATGCAATCATCCCGTCACAAAGCAATGGCACGAGTTCTAAAAAGGGTTGGAGGTTGGAATATATACCAACGTAAATATATGCTATATAGTTGTTAAAAATATATATATTAAATAAGTTATAATGGAGACCCAAAAGGGGAGGCCTGCAGGTTTGACCCCAGGACCTCCCCTAACCATACACCTTATTTAACTATCTGCCAACCAAGTGGGATAACAGTCTGGTTGGGAAGTCTGTCTGCACTTTACTACTTAAACAACCTTTTTCCAGAGCTTGGGGTCTGCACCCATCAGTCCATTCGGAGCATAAGTTTTGATGCAGGAAGGAGCATTTATTGCAGGCAATGGCATGAATTTTGAGGGAGAGAACCGAGTAGGGGCCTGGAGGTGACGATGTTGGATTGAGACAATTTTACAGTCAATTTTTCACTACTCCTCACCACGAATTCACTGCTACATTCATATTTTGCGTCAGAGCAGTGGATCTGAAGACCATTTTTCATACTTCAAGTATAGCCATGTAATTTATTCCTATTTATTATTGAGATAATATAAAGCCTCTCCACTTTGAAGTTGGCCAAAAGATGTAGTCCATTATTGGGATGAACTTCGTTATCATGTCTTTTGTTCTTGCTCCCCTTCTCATATTTTCTCCATGATTATGGACTATTTAATGATGTTGCACATAATCTTTGATTTACACTCTTTAATGTAATTCTTTTAATAAGTCATCGATGAAAGGATCTCGGATCATGTTGGTATTAGAGTGGTCTTCATTGAATTGAATTGTGAGTGTGAATGCTTACCAAGGCCAAGATCAAATAAGGCGAAGGAAAACTTAATACTTTCAACCCAAATATTGGACGTGCAACTCGAAGAGGGAAAATGGAAGATGAAGAACTTAGTGTTGAGTATGAGAAGAATTTTCACAAGGATTTCTACCGCATGTCAAATATGGTATAAAAAATTTGTAGATTATGAGAAGAGAGTGGAAAAGAAGGAGAAGAAGAAGAAAGTTAAAGAAGAGGATAATGTGAACCGGGAAAATGGAGAAGACCCTCCTGAGCCTCCATCTCCGTCTTCAATTTCAAGCTCTTCTTCCTCTTCCTCTCATTCTCATCATTCTAGTCTTCATCCAAGTACTTCTAAAAATCCATTGTTGAAACTAGATGTGAAATTTAATTTTCCCATGTTTAATGGAGAATCTAATGCATATAAGCTTAATAATTGGATCAAATGAATCGAAGTTTACTGTTGTGTACAACAGATCGAAGAGGAAGAGTCGAAGATCCAGTTGGATTCTCTTTGGATGGAAGGCACAACCCTTGTATGGTGGGAGAGAAAACTTCCAAAAGGAAGCAAACATTATGATAAAATCCTTTCTTCATGGTCTGAATTTACATTTGCATTGAAAAAGCAATTTTATCCAATGGGTCATGTTCAAAAATCCATGATGGAATGGAAAAATTTAAGATAGGGAAAAGGTCAGAGTGTTCTTAGTTTCACATAAGAGTTTAGGAAATAGGCACTTGCATTTAATATTCCTTTAGATTATCATGAAACTTTGACGAAGTATATATTGTGTACTTTAGAGTTACATTCGCCACACGATGTTGTTTTTTAACCCCACAAACTTAGATGAGGTGTGTGTGCAAGAAACTCACCTTGAAAGCTGGGGGAAGAATGTACAAAAGGATCACAAGAATTCATAAAACCAATTCAAAAGGAAAGGAAAAGGAAAGAATAAGAATACATCTGCAGTAAAGAAAGAGGAAGGAAAGTCCTCTTGCACTCACTACAAGAAAGATGGGCATGATGACAAGCATTGCTAGCAGCTACATCCGGAGCTTAATCCTAAGATATTTGGTTGTAAAGGGAAGCCGAAAACAGTTGCTACAGTGCAACAAGACTTGGGTTCCGATTCAGGCGATGAAGAGAAGATAAAAACTATTGGATTACAAGGTAAAGTTTCCTTGCATGCTAGTTCAAGTTCTGAAATTCCATCTCTTGAAATTGATAAAAGAAGAAATGTATTATTCCACATAAGGGTAGTGACAAAGCACACAAAAGTGGAAAATTTGTTTGATCCGGGCTCACAAGTTAACTTGATATCTAAAGAGATTGTAAAGAAATTGGGATTAACCACAAGACCTCACCAGAAACCTTACCCTCTTGGTTGGGTGCATGCCAATGAAAAACTTCAGGTTACCAGTCAGATTAGATTGAGATGTTCTATTGCTTCTAAGTTTATATATGAGGTTGATTTGGATGTGGTTCCTTTGGATATATGTGGTATTGTATTAGGGAGTCCTTATCTTTACAACATAAAAGATATCTTCTTCCGGAAAGAAAACAAATACCATCTCACAAAAGATGGAGTGAAGTATGTTGTTAGAGCTCACAACATGGAAGCTAACCCATCACTTATTAGTGCAAGCGAAATAAAGAGAGACATAAATACTTGTAAGAACCTTGTGCTTATGATTGTAAAAACCAAAGAGCATGATAATTCTGATGCTCTCGATGCTTGTAATCCTTTACATAAAAATGAAATTCTTTAAATGAGACAAGTATTTCAGTGGGGAGGCTGATAGAAAATGGCCTTCGACACTTTGGGAGAAAATATCAACCCCACACCAATACTAGCTCTACCAAACCTTCAACAACCATTGAAGTTTGCAACAAGTATCAGTGCAAATTCCATGAGAGCAGATATACTTTTTAGACCTCCTAGTTTTGCATCTATTGTTTTGAATAATGCTCATGTTAGATATGTTGGAAAATATGTCATTGACGAAGTATTCAAAGATGTATTTGAGAGGCTAATACATGGCTTGCAGGTGAAAATATTTTGGTTGCACAAAAAGCTATTTTACCATTTGGGTAAACCTTGTATTCCTACCATTGTGAAAATGCATGTAATTGAAGAAGCTCACACTTCTCTTGTATTTGGGAATTTTGGGGGAGAGAGGATTCTAATGTATTTTCCTAAGTTATGTTTGCCTCGAATCAATGTAATTTTAACCATGATTGTAAAGGGGTGTGTGTTGTGAATTTTTACGCCCACTAATATAAAATTGGGGTTGTACACACCACTCCCTGTTCCTTCTCATCCTTGGATTTTGTAGGGGGGTTTCCTATGTCAAAAATGGGTCATGACTACTTTCATATAATAGTGGATAGGTTTAGCAAGACGTGTGTCTTGATGTTGTGTAAAAAGAAGATCGTTGTTGAGAAAATTCTCATCTTTTCTTTCAACATGTATGGGTCCACTTTGGACTTCCCACATCCATTATCTTGGATCGAGACACTTGATTCCTTGGAATTTTTTTGTGGAGAATGATGGACACCAAGATGAAGAGGAGTATGGCTTTCCATCCATAGATTGATGGACAAACAAAGGTTGTTAACAGAACAATGGTTCATTTGTTCTGAGACTACTGTAGCAAGCATCCCAGGTTGTGGTATGAAGAGAATAGAGTTGATCACCAGTTTCAAGTGGGAGATCAAGTGCAGCTCCAGATAAGAAAATTTCAATTGAAGTGAGAAGGAAAGAAGCTCAAGCCCATCATATATGGACCCTTCACAATATTGGAGAAAATTGGCACAAATTTCTTTCACCTCAATCTACCACCGCACATGCAGATATACTCAATTGTAAACATAGAGAACCTGAACCTTTATGAGCCTCCAATGATCATGGATCAAAGGGAGAGTGCTTAAGTACCTTCAGTGGACGGGTTTTCTCCTGGGTACTTGGATGAGTTAAAGGAAGTGTTATAACCCTAATTTGCACCAGACATGCTTACCTGCCATCAGGCCATCTCATTTTCCTTCTTTGCCAAGCCACTACTGAACAACTCTTCTTAAAAACACCCTTTTTAAAGGCACACGCACCCTGCTCCACTATTGCATGCGTGTACATGCTAGCTGACCCACTACATCCTACGTGTACCTACAAAATCACGAAAAATGGAAAGTTGCAGACAAAACACACATTTTTGGGTAATTTAACTAAACCATTCGACCACCCATAGTCGGTCACTCAACCAAATACCTAGCCCTTTCTAGCCTATAAAAGAAGGGGTAGGTGTCCCATTTGGAAAGAGGAAAATCATAGCAAAGAAACTATACCCGATTTAGCATTCCCCTTGCCCCAACCTTTTGCAACTATTGTGTTAAGAGAAGCATATACATAAGAAGTTGTAGCATAGTTGAATATGAGCCCAGGACCAGATTCAAGGAGCAGTGGCCGATCTCACTATTGTAAGGTTACTCTTGTGAGATTAATAAAAGAAGTACTTTTCCCGTCCTGCCATATGAGATTGTCAATATTTAAATTTCATTATATTTTGATAGAATCTCTAACCCATTAGTTTATAGATCATATGAATGTGGAGTTCTTTGTTTGTCTTTTATGAATGCAGGTCAGCGTTAGGAGGAGAGTTGTAGTCAAGGAGTGACCAAACGTTAAAGGGATCGACATCAAACACAGAAACTAAGGTACAATAACTTGATCTCTTTAACCTTGTATTTGCATATGAATAATGGGGTTTATGATTGGGATGTTGGTAAGAAGTAGGAGACTTTAGGTCATTTCTGCATGCATGATTAAACCCCTTAATACTAGTCTGTAGAAGGGATTTCCCACCCACAACAAAATTGGTGACCATATTGGGGAGATCTATAGGATTTTTGGGGATACTTGTTGGGTATTTTTAATTGGTTTTACTACCTTTTTCTGAGTTTCTGCAAAAGTCTGAGCTAGTGGGGATTCTGGTCTTCCATACCAGTACTCCCTGCTTCCTTCGCTTGACTATTTTTTCTTTGTTTCAATAATCCATAGAGGCATACGTGGCCTGCAGAAGGTCTGCCCGCATATAAATGCGCCCTAACTTCATACAACCCACGTACATACCTGGTTGTTGAAAGATCAGTCGCGTGTCTGAGTCCAGATTTTTTTTTTTTTCAAAGAGAGATAATCATCCTCTTCCCTGTCAGAAGTGATCCTTCTCAGGGGTTTTCTGGATCTAGTTCTGGTTTCTGTTGTTGTAGTCAATAGCCTAGGTATAAACTCAGATTAACTTTTTTTTCTCAAATTTCCTTGCATTTTTTCATTTTTTTTCTATCAAAGTGAGTTTTTATACCTTTAAGGGGTTCTGGTTTTCAATACGAGTACTCCTTGCCTGAGTTTAGCTACATGTCTTTCTTCTTTTGAGTAGAAAAGAGGAACACGTGGCATGTAGTGGGCCTGCATGCGTGCATACCCATTTTGTCTTTGAGCAGCCTGTGTGCATACGCTAGCTGCTGAAGTGACAGTCGTGTGTCTGTATAGAAACTTTTGAGGAGGCAGTCATCCTCTTCCCTGTCAAGTTTTTACTTCCCAGGTTTTTTCTTGTTTCTTTATGGTCTCTGTCATAAGAATTTTTATCCTAGGTTGTATTCCATCATAGCTTGCTTTTTCATTTGAAATATTTCTTTTGTTGCTTTGCTAGGTTTTTTGGTGAGATAGTGAGTCAATCTGATCTGCCTTTTTGGTTGTCAGTAACTCCCCACAGTCTGTGGTTGGCCAGAAGTCATTTTTGGCCTTGTCTTGTTTTTATTTTTTCACCTTTTTTCTTCAGAAAAGAAGAAGACATACAGTTTTAAATTTTTCTTGTTTTTGAAGCATAATAAAAAAAACAACACACAATATCTTTTTTACTTCTTGGTTTGGTTAACTAGTTGGTTGTTTGCGTTAATCATTAGGAAAAAGATTTTTTTCGTAAGTTATTGGCTAATTGACTTAGGACAATAAGTAGCTCGTAGTCGAGTGAAAGCTTGTTTTGATTTTTTCAGTGAAACGATCTTAGAAAAAAAGTTTGAAAAGTTGGTTAAAGAATTTTAAAAAGAGAAAATGTGAATTTGTCAAGAAGAAGTTATTTTGTTTCTAGCTTTCTATTTATCTTCTCTTTTGTCTCTCAATACATCACTAGTTTCACTTTCATAACCTTTGACTTAAGAGAATCCAAAAAATTAACGATTAATTAAAATCAACTAGACTTTACATTTTGTAGGGTCCATCAACTAGTCTAGGCTAGAGCCTTGATTTAGGATCGGAGAGGAAACTCTTCAAGGCTGAAAAAAAAACATAAGAGTCTATGCTAGGGAGTTTCAAAAGTCCAGTATCGTAAAATTTATCCAGGACTCCCCTCTAACATAGGGGCTAAACACGAGGTTGCGTTATTAAAGGTAGCGGAGATAACCCCTCCAAAGCCGGACGAAGCATAGTGGGGAACGCATATAGAGGGCTTGTCTTGGGATTCCGTTGATTTCATTTTCCACAGAGCTTTGTTGAAATTACTAAAACAACTGAGAGGGGGGGTGAATCAGTTGTTATTGAGCTTAAACAATATT
>SNQJ01S0011517.1:1924-14139 GCA_010110895.2 Picea sitchensis
AATGTTGTTCTAATCGTACTTCAACATTCGAATACTTTTGCCTTTTGAACATGCTTCCATTTTCTTGCATTAAATTTGGCAGGGACTACGCTGCTTCGCTGCCCTTGTTTTCGTAGTGTGACATGATAATATTAATATGGGGTAAAAAATATTGTAGGGTCAAAAGCATAGGAAAAAAAAAGATTTTGTTTTTAAGAAAGAATGGTCTTTTGAGAGATAAGAGTCATAACGCATGAGAAAAGAGAAGAAATATTTTAATTTTAACGAAATGGAATAGTGATGTGGGGTCATGTCACATCATACGTGCTAAACCGATCACATGGACCTACGAAGAAACTGCCATCCACTTGGGCTTGCATTTCGGTACTCGATCAATCTTTCATTGTACTAAAAAAAGAGGATCAATTATACCTTGATCTTCACGAATGTTGTGTTCAATGTAATATAATAATAAGAATATTGACATCTTTATGTAAATATGGTTTCAGGTGCATCAAGGGCATGTGTAAGTTCAAATATGTATACATATTTTCTCTAATGTGGTAGTAGTCGTTAGGATCAATATAGTTGTACAAGGGAATTCAACTATGGGACTACATTTGTATTCAGCTTTTCAATTGCAAGTTTAGCTATTGAACGATAGGCTTTTATCTTTAAAGATGTTATAATACATTTTTAGTCTAAAAAATTCTCGAAAGATTAGGTGCATAATAGCACAGAAAAGTGATTTGATACCACTTATGATGTACCTTGATTGTTGAAATAGAAAAATCAAAGCAATAATGACATAAAAACATGTATATAAAGAAAATAAATAGAACCAAAGTTGCAGCAATAGACAAACCTTCATTGATATTCTAAATATGAAGCAATGTTCACATGCCTCTTTAAGAAGGCTACTTTATATGAATAGGGGTCCAATATAATATTAATCACTTGTCACCCAATTAAGCTACTACCATAAATAGTTTCTATCTATCCCAAACCGTAAAGAGACTAAATGTGTGATGTAGGTGACTTGTCACATAATATCTGGTCAAGACAGATGAAATAAATATGGGTAAAATTAAAGGAAAATGAATTGAATTTTTTTAAAATGAAAAAAATATTATATTTTAAAAGAGAGGCAAAATATTTGATGTTAATGGTTTGCACATAATATGTGGTCAAGAATGATATGCTTGAAATGAAGTACAAGTAAGGAGGAGGCAATTGCCATGAAGTTTTAGATTTCAACATTAATTGCTTATAATTAAAACTCTCCGTGTTTTAATTTAATTTACCAAATAATTATATTACAATAAATAGTTTGTTGAACTAATTCAAATACTTGAATTCTTTAAATTTCTCAAGTAAGTATTATCAAAATTTCATTTTATAGACAAGTGAATATGAAATTCCAACCTTACATTAATCTCTATAAAGTTAACATAACATTTTATATGTCCACTCTGTTGTAATTCTCAGCTACTCCACATGAGCTGCATACAATTGACATCATTTCCTGAAGCATATATTCAATTGTAAAGTTGAAATTTCCCTTATAAAAATAGGTCTCGAGATTCCTTTCACAATGCTCCACTTTCCTTCTTCATCAAGGCATGTACATGTCTTGTCATGACAATCTAGGATAACATGATGCCTATCTAACCAATCCATTCCAATCAAGATATCATAAGATCCTAATGATATGAGATTCATATCAACAACTGCATTTACTCCATTAAGATTTATGGGACAACCTCTAATTGTATGAGTGATCCTTCTTTTGGTCCCAATAGCTAGCTAAACCAATATTGATTTCTAAATCCTACTTTTCTCCAAATAAAGTTTGTCTACTACTTTTAGATCAATGTAGCAATGACTCGCTCCTGAATCAATTAAAATATAAAAAATCTAATTGATGATCGCCACCTTCTACTTAATTCATATGGGATTGGTATTCTTCTTACCGATCTTGTAAGGTTGCATATATTCTTGGAATATTTATGTCTGTGTCTTCTACTGTAGTAGCTTCTTGTATGTTGTGCATGGTGTTCATTTTATCTCCTTTGTTAGGGAAATCCTTGTACATGTTCCCTTCTTTGCATCCACAACATTGGATTAGTGGCCTTCCCCTTTTTCCAAAGGAGTCTTCTTTCTTAGATTCATGTTTGGAAGACTGACCTTGTTGATTTGTATTTGGACTACTTTTGTTGAAAGGAGGTTTGAATCCCTTCCTTATCTGATCAAACTTCTCCTTCTTCTTATCCTTCCAAGACTTTTGAAAATATTCTTTGTCGTTTCCTTGCTCATACAGGTAGTTACCATTTCTAATGGTTTATGTCAAAATCCTAGGTTCATCATATTGAATATTTTTTTTGTAAAATGATAGAAGTCCACTCAAAAATCCCTGTATCTTTACCTTCTCATTCTTTAAATGCCCACATACTTTAGAAATCCCAATAATTTCTTTTCATATCCTCCCATGGTCATGCTTCCCAACCTGAGCTCAACGAACTCTTGAATCTTATTGTCATAGAAGTGCTCTGAAATATCTCTTGAACTGCTTCCAAGTGATTCTACTTTCATCAATGTGTTCAAATTGTTTCAATTGATACCACCACATGTCAACTTTTCCTTTCAACTTTTCCTTTCAAATGTTAAGTGGCAATTATGGATTCTATATTAGAGGAGTAGTTGTGCAACTGAAATTACTTCCCGATTCCAAGGAATCGAGATTCAATGCCATCTTCATTTTATCTTTTACCATCAAAATATGGTGGCTTAAACTTTCTCAATTATCCTTGTAAACCATCCCACTCGTGTCTTCTTCTTTGATGTCAGACACTCATGGACTACTTATGGAGTCTTCATATGCATAAAATTTCCTTGCTAAGTAAGTAGGTGAGGGATGTCTATGATTTCTACTAAACCTTATTGAGTGTTGGATTTTCTATAGTTATATGATTTCCACTAACCCTATTTGTGTTATCGCAAGACATTTTTATAGTAAGACATGTGAAAAGGGAACTGTGGAGTATCACTAGTGATGTTTTTTTTAGCGTAGAGTGAGTGGGGAAGAATGAACAAAAAGGAAATTCACACACCGCTAATCAATCATTATGTTATTCATAATAATATGCAAAATAGTGTGTATTTAATGAAATAATCTACATCATAGGTTTAAACATGATTATCGACTTGACAAGAACCTTCCAAAGTTTTCTTTTTTTAGAAGTCGTATTTAGTAGTTATTTTTACCTCTGTTGCAAAAAGTGTTGCTTCCAATGTTTCTATATTTTTTGTTTCTATTATTTCAAAGGACGATTATTTTTCCTTTAGTTTTAATAAGACATGAAGCACATTCATTTTCCTTTGGTTTTGATCAGAGTTATGTTTTACCAATGACCATGTAAAACGATGTCGTTTAATGACATAAACCACGTGACATGTTTAATCTAATTCCTTTTCTTTTGGTTTTAACAAGATATTAATTATGCAAAACTATGTACATTTAATAAAATAAACCACATCATAAGATTAGCCTTTTCTATTTCAAATGATGATTTTTTGTTTTTTGTTTTAATAAGACCTTTTGTTTTATTAGTCATTATGTGAAACATTGAATGATATTTACCACATTCATTTTTTATTTTTTTTACCCTTTGGTTTTGACAATAATTTTATTTCATTACTCAATAATGAAAAATAATGAATTCAATGACCTAAATCTATAAGGGGTTTAGTCTCTTTCCATAAGGGCTTTAGTGTCTTTTATTCAAATAATAATGATTATTTTTCCTTTGGTTTTGACCAGGCTTGTTTTACTAGTTTATACTTACATAAATCACACTTATTTGTTTAGTCTCTTTTATTTCAAAAGATAATTAATTTTACTTTGATTTTTACAAGAACTTTATTCTACTAGTCATTATGTAACACACTTGAAATTGATTGATATAAGAAAAAATAAAAAGTTATGTTATTTTTAAGAAGATGGAAATAGGGTTAGAATTTCATATTTAAATGTGCTTATAAAATGAAATTTTGATAATGGTTACTTACGACGTTTAAAGAACTTAACCATTTTGATTATTCCACCAAGCTATTGATAAATTTGTAATCTTCTAATCAGTAACACACTTGAAATTGATTGATATATAAGAAAAAATAAAATGTTATGTTATTTTTAAGAAGATGAATATATAGTTAGAATTTCATATTCACCTCTGCTTATAAAATGGAATTTTGATGATTGTTACTTATGAAGTTAAAATAACTTAATCATTTTAATCATCCCACCAAGCTATTTACTATCATTTAGTTATTTTATAAATTGAATTAAAAAATAAAAGTTTTAATGTATATGAATAGTTGTTGGAAGCTAGAATTGCATGGCAATTTCCTCTTTCTTATTTACATTTCATTTCTTGTGTACCACTATTCACTACTTACTATGTTACACATCACTGAAATCACATGTTTTTCCTCTTTATATGAAAATATATTCATTTTCCTTTAAAAAATATATATATTTCTTCTTTGGTTTCGACTAGACACTTTGTTCTACATAATCATTATAGAAAACAATCACCATTAAACTTAGTTAAAAATTTACCACACCTAAAATCTATTTTATTTAAGAAAAAAGGGAATCTTTTAGTATTGTTGCCATAGTTTTTTCTATCGAACTCCATTTGGGGTCCTCTTTATACCATAATAAAGATCTTAAAAAGATTTACAACTTTATTGTTATACGTTTTCCCTGATCCCTCCTATAGTGTGCATTTTACTGTTATAAGTGGAAAATAATATTTCCAAATATGCTTTTCCACATGGCATGGAAAATACTTGAGAAATCATAAAAAACATAGAACATAAAAGTTGTAGATATTTTTCAGTCCCTCTTTCTAAGTATAAAGAGTGCCCAAAATGTATTTCAGGATCCAAAGTTTGGAAAAAATTCCAAAAGGTTTTCATATTTTCTTAAATATGATACATTTTGGGTGTGATAATTTCTTATAGAAAATTGTTAGGCTATATTTAAGTCATTGGATGCCATAAGTGTGGAATAAAATGAGTGTGTCGAAGGTTTATGTAAATAAGGGATTTGTTCTTGGTAAAAAAATACTTGTTAAAATTGGCATACAACTAATTTTCCCTCAACACTTGTACTACCAACCTCAAGTGATGATCATGTTCTTACTTGAACTTAGAATAGATAAGTATGTCATCCAAGAAAGAAATGAAAAACTTATCCAGATACTTTCTGAATATGCCATTCATTAAGCACATAAAGACAATTGGTGCATTGGTCAGTCTGGATTGCACCACTACAAATTCATAATGTCCATACCTAGTTCTAAAGGTTGTCTTGTTGATGTCTTATTCCTTGATCCTTACTTGATGGTATCCCGATCTCAATTCTATATTTGAAAATATATTTTCTCCTCTTAGTTGATCAAAGAGGTCATCAATTCTAGGTAGAGCGTATTTGTTCTTCAAGGTGGCTTTATTTAGTTGTCTAAAGCCAGTACACAACCTCAATATTCCATCCTTATTTTTGATAAAGAGTATTGGTTCTTCCCAAGGTGAAACACTTGGGCATATGTACCCTTTCTTCAAAAATTCTTCTAGTTGCATTTGTAATTATTTTTATTGTGGTGTACTCATTTTGTAAGGATTTTTTGATAATGGGGCAGTTCCTGGTACTAATTAATAAATAAATCAATCTCCCTCTTGGGTGGAAATCCTGGTATTTATTGGAATACATATTCAGACTCTTATAATACCAAAATATCTTCATGGATTGAGCCTTTTGTCTTTTCTGGCTCCTCCACATGAGCTGCATACAATTCACATCCTTTCCTGAAGCATATCTTCAGTTGTTAAGTTGAAATTTCTCTTATAAAAATGGGTTTTGGGATTCCTTTCACAATGCTCTACTTTCCTTCTTCATCAAGGCATGTGCATGTCTTTTCATGACAATCTAGGATAACATGATGCTTTTCCAACCAATCCATTCCAATAAGGATATCATAAGATTCTAATGATATGATATTCAAATAAACAACTGTATTTACTCCATTAAGATTTATGGGACAACCTCTAATTGTCTCAGTGGTCCTTCTTTTGGTCCTAGAAACTAGCTGAACCAATATTGATTTCTAAAGCCTACTTTTCTCCAAATAAAGTTTGTCTTGTACTTTAGGATCAATGTAACAATGGATTTCTCCTGAATCAATTAAAATAGCAACAATCTAATTGATGATCGTTACCTTCTACTTCAATCATATGGGATTGATATTCTTCTTTCTGATCTTCTAAGGTTGCATATATTCTTGGAATATTTATGTCCATGTCTTATGCTATAGTAGCTTCTTGGATGTTGTGCATGGTCTTCATTTTATCTTCTTTTGTTAGGGAAATCCATGTACATGTGGCCTTCTTTGCATCCCCAACATTCTATTGGTGGCCTTCCCATTTTTCCAAAGGAGTCTTCTTTCTTAGATTCCTTCTTGGTAGACTGACCTTTTTGATTTGTATTTGGACTACTTCTATTGAAAGGAGGTTTGAATCCCTTCCTTATCTGATCGAACATCTCCTTCTTCTTATCCTTCCAAGACTTTTGCAAAGAATATCTACCCTTTCCTTTCTCATTTAGGTACTTAACAGTTTTAATGGTTTCTGTCAAAGTTCTAGGCTCATCATATTGAATATTTTCTTTGTAAAATGACGGAAGTCCACTAAAAAATCGATGTATCTTTACCTTCTCATCCTTTATAAATCCCACATACTTCAGCAATCCCAAGAATTTATTTTCATATTCTCCCATGGGCATGCTTCCCAACCTGAGTTCAAATAACTTCTGAATCTTCTTGTCATATAAGTGCTCTGAAAATATCTCTTGAACTGCTTCCAAGTGATTCTACTCTCATCAGTTTGTTTGAATTGTTTCAATTGATCCCACCACATGTCAACATTTCCTTGCAAATGGTAAGTGGAAATTTTGTCTTCTATATTAGAGGAGTAGTTGTGCAACTGGAATTACTTCCTGATTCCAAGAAATCGAGATTCAACATCATCTTACTCTTTCTTTTACCATCAAAATATGGTGGCTTAATCTTTCTCAATTATCCTTGTAAATCATCCCACTCATGTATTCTTCTTTTATGTCTGACATGAAACAATTCTGGACT
Source organism: Picea sitchensis (assembly GCA_010110895.2). NCBI lineage: Eukaryota > Viridiplantae > Streptophyta > Pinopsida > Pinales > Pinaceae > Picea > Picea sitchensis. The sequence continues at coordinate 9,106 of SNQJ01S0011517.1, forward strand.
ACTTATGGAGTCTTCATATGCATAAAATTTCCTTTCTAAGTAAGGAGGTGAGGGATGTCTATGATTTCCACTAACCCTTCTTGAGTGACTGGATTTTCTATAGTTATATCTTCTTTCATGTCATTTTCCTTCTTCCTCGTATCTTTAACCTGATCCATTCCTTGCTTTCTTCTACAAATGATTTAGGATTTGCATCATTTGAGAATTTATTTGTTTTTGTTCTTTCATCATCTTTTCATTATCTTCTTTGTAACTCTCCACTTCTATTCTCAAAATTCTCATGATCTCTATTAATGTTTCTAGTTCCACTATGCTTTTGTGACCATTAGATTTAGTCTCTGCATTTCCAATACTAATATTATGTCCTTTGTCTTTTCTCTCACGACTGAAGGCTTCCTCTCCTTCCTCCATTTCCCAAATCTGCATTCTTATATTGAATTGATATATTTATACTCTTAATTATGCAAGAAAGTGTGCATGCAACATCATTTTTGTTAGGTTAAAGAATAAACATGTATACACATTGTGATCTCTACTACTCAGAATGATTTTTTGGGTGCATAAATGGATTCCTTTCTCCAAGATATTTCCAACGACTATTTGTTTGCTTGATTCTAAGCTTAGATAAAAACATTATGGCTTTATAAGATTTGTAAACCTTGATTGGTCAAAACCACCACCCTGCCACGTGGCATCCATGTGGCTCCACGTCACTTGTACAATTCCACATTGCAACATCTGGTGCATATGTTGTTGTTGACATGGTTGTTGGTGTGGCACTGACCATTGGCCCACTGGGAACCTCAACTCTATCGCACTAGACACAACTTAACACTCTGATATTCAATATTCAAGGGCATCGACCCATTGGGATATTGACCCCTTGAGAGAAATCATACACACTTAAACATCAAAATCCTTATTTGATGGTGTAGATGGAACCTTGAACATGTGGCACTTCACCTCCATGACATGTGGACTAAACATGACATCACACGTAATCATCGTCTTAAGTTCCCTCCACTTAGGTGTTGACACATGTTCACTATACATTGTCTTGACTACGTCATCAAATGTCTATGACACATGTTCTCCTCTACTAATAAACTAACAAGGGAAGGTTGGAAGATTTCCTAGAATGTTTCCCCACTAGGGCACCGCACCAAAGATGGTTACACCACAATGTATATACCTCCCAATCTCCCGATCACTGGTGTCCCAAAGCCTTGCTTCCTCCATGTTCTTCCCACCATGTGATAAGCCCATCGACCCACCAGTCCACTAGAACCCCAACACTGTGCTAGCAATCCATTCTAATCCGGTATGGAACCATGTCTATGGAACCTTGTTCCGGTCACCTCCTACTGACGTGACATCAACGTGGACCCTTCCATGTGTGATAGATGTGTCATATGATATGGCCATCGGCCCACCGGGATATCGGCTCCGTGTGTAAAGCATCAATTGATATTTTTTGATATCTGGTATCTGGGGCATCGACCCAGTGGGTATCGGGACACAATCCCATCAGGCGCATAGAGTCACGGAACTTACCACCAAAATTATACATCATGCGTGGGCTCAACATGGTTCTGTGACTATTTTGTACTTCACGCACAAATGGATAAGGACTTCCTTTTTATTATATATTGTTTAATAAAACATTTCCTCTTTCACGTGGGATAAATATTTATGCAGTCCACAGATCAACAGTGGATAACCCACTTGGAAGCTTGATAGACAGTTGTTGTCTGTTGGTTTCCTTGCTAGGCATACTTGTTGATTCACAGGCTCAGGTCACGAATGGGTAAAGCTCGTCAGGGTGTCAAGGCCATGGAGGACCTCTTAAACATGGCTTTAATGGATATCTTGACATTATTAAACCCTCATGTTGTTCGATATCCATTTAATAAATTCAAGAAATACTACAATAATTTATGTAGAAAGACCCTTCAAAGGCCCGATGTTGTAATCAACTGCTCTAATATCACTTTTTCACACACCCCTGCCACCACCATAGGCTAGGAACAATGCTAGAACATCCTGACAATAATTTGTATCATGCCCAACCACCAACATTGAGCCGCCCTACCTCAAGAACCTCTTCTTGAATTGATTTTTAAATATCTGATAAGTGTACTAACAACTAAATAAAGAAGTGTGGAATGACACATGTAGTCATCAATATCCATATTAAACTATAAAATAAATAAAAACATGTCATGCACAACAATAACCAACAAGAACGCATATTAATAATGCATATCTCATATATAATAGTCAAATCACAGTGGAAACAATTATATATAAGAAGATTAACATCATGACATAGAGCACTTATCTTTAACAAAACCATTTACCAATTGGCTGCAAGCCAAGGTCGTTCCACCCAACCGTAGACATTGTTGTTCCAAATCTCAATAGCAGATTACCCCTAAACTAGGGCTATGAATCCACAAGGATGGGTTCCAAGATGACACTCAGCTTCCCAAACTAGTTAGCACTCAAGCTCTCGAAGGTTTCTCAACACACAATAATCCAAATTTCACCATCTCTCTTCTCCAAACCTCCACAACCCAAAATAATGGATTCTCTTCTCTTCCACGCAGTCCCTCAGGCTGGCCACCTCTTTCCAGGTCTCTAGTGCACCTAGTCAAGAATCTCAATGATGGAATTGTTCAAGACTCGCAACTATGAAAAGGTTTATTAGAATGCCATTGCCACCATGTACTCCGGCATCCAAACCTTGTTGAAATAAACACCAATTAATTACAATCAATAAACAATGGCTCTTCTCCTTCCTTAATTCATTTCCTATTCCCAAACCAAGAGCGAGAACGAATGAGAAAAACCAAATGAGTGAGTGTTTGATTAAATGATTGAACAACCCCCAAGTGTAACCAAGAACAAGGATTTTGTAACAAAATGACCCAAGTCTAGCGTGGTCTTCCCAAGAGACTCATGCACCCCCTCATATGTCTCCCCCCCAACACAACATGGGTGATAATTATTTAAAGAAATGAACAAAATCTTAGTCCCTAAATTTTCCCATCTCTCATGGAGTCATAGCCCCCTATAACTCGTGTTATTATTTGTCTTGCAAACAATGATGTTCTTTTATTATTAATAATGATCAGAGTATAACACTTCCTAGGCACTCCGACCTCTTTTAATTTTTTATGCACTCTGACCTTTTATCAAATAAACAAATACATTATTAAACTGGGGTACTACAAGTGTAGACATTTATTCAAGGTTTAAAACTTATAAATTGTCTAGAAACATATTTGAGATGTTTTTCCTCACAATGACAAGAACCATGTTTTAGTGGCTACCCCTTTCCAAATGGTGGTATAATACCACCTATCATGGTGCTACCAAATGTTTTTTCTCATAACAAAAAGCACAATGGGCTTAGTGGCTACTCCTTACAAAATGGTGCTACAATACCACCTATTATGGTGCTACAAAAATGTCACCTTATGAGGTGTCCTATGGAAAGAAAAAAAAAACATTCATGTCCTTGTACTTACCAAGTGCATCCAAGGTTTATAAGGTGGGGAAAACCTTGAATGCTTAAGCTGATATTTGTTGTACACTCAAGGAAAATTTGTTGTTGGCTCATAAGAAAATGAAGCAACAAGTTGAGCAATGCCAATTCGATCACCACATTGAAGAAGAGGATCATGTGTTCCTTTGTCTCCAACCCTATAAGAAAATATCTCTCTAGGAGAAGAGCCACCAAAATTTTGCACCTCAGTTTAATGGACCACCTCGAATATTCAAACATGTCAGACAAGTTGCCTACAAATTAGCTCTATCAGTCCACTTTAAAATCCACCATGTATTTCATGTGTCATGCTTGAAGACAATGGTAGGACCAAATTGCAGAGTTCAAGCCATCCTCCTAGAACTAGATGAAGAGGATTATAATTGGTTGTAGCATGACGTAGTTTTAGACAAAAGAAAGAGTTGTTGGTGCCATCGCACTATCCAAAAATTCTTGATCTAGTGGAAGGATACACAATGCAAATATGCCATTTGGGAACCATTTGTGATCCTGCAACAATTTCCATATCTCTAGCCTTGAAGAAAAATATACCTTTTATTGGAGAGGGCATGTTAGGGTCCTACCCTATGCCGTTAGTTAAGGGAATAGGTTGTTACTTAATGTATAATTTCAACTTCTATTAATAAGGATCACTAAATAGTTAAAGCATGTGATCAATAAATTTAGGGCCTCGTTAAAGAAGGGCCACTAGGTATTTGTTGTAGCCTCACTAAAGAAGGTCCACTAGATAGTTAGGGTTTGGAATTGACACAAACTATTTATAAAGGTAAAAGCTATGTAATTGGATGCTAAGTGATTAATATTGTTTTGAAACTCTAATCAATTGGAGGTCACCCCCTCAAAGAGGAAATATAACATTACCTCCTATTCATAATCTCAATAAAGATTTTCCTATTGTTATAGCTTCAATACTTTGGTTTTGTTTTATTTATTTTTAAATTTTCAATTGTGTTAATATTTCTCTCAATCCCTCTTTTCAATAATCAAGGTAAAACACCTTTTAGTTTTTATAATTGTACACAATATAGATCCCAATAAAATTCAATGAATAATATTATTTCAGTGAATTGATCTTATTTAGAAAGCAAGTAGAAAAAGAAAAAAAACGAATAACATAAAGTAAGTAAATTTATGTAAAAACAGTAAACCTACTTGAAACAATTTTTATTTATAAAACTTAAGACTTTCATTTATAAAATTTATATATATGGAAAGAGAGACACCCTTGTTTATTTTTTGGCGGTCCAAATCACCCTATCCTACTACTTATATAGAGAGACCCTATTTCTTTTTGCCCAAATCCCCTATCCCACTAGTCATTAACATAATTTATTTATATTTAAAGGGGAGGATTTGCAAGTTGGATGCCAAAGGCACCATCCCTCAAAACTAGATTAATGATAAAGAACACCCACCAAAGAACACCTGTACCAACCATTAATTTAACAATTTTAATCATGATA